>BOPN01001435.1:30000-35000 GCA_017312705.2 Penaeus japonicus
ACTTTCATCAAAGAGGTCATAGGGTAGTCTTTTATCCATTCCATATAAAAGAAAATGTGGGGTATCACCTAAGGAAGAATGGAATGTACTATTAATACAAGACTGGATCGTCAATAGCGAATCATCCCATGTGTCCGATGTCGCATCAACAAGCGATCTCATTAATGAGAGGATGGAGGAGTTGAGCCTTTCTGTAATACCATTACTTTGTGGGCGGTAAGGGAGAATGTTAACACGAGTTACATTCATGATATCACATAGCTTATCCATGACCTTGTTATGAAATTCAGTCCCGTTATCAGTTGAAAAATACATGGGGGCTGAATGTCTATGACAGAAGTCGTGAAAAGCATGTGCAACAACATTTGCTGTTTTGTTGGGGACGGGGACGAGTTCACAAAAACGAGTGAAGTTATCAATGAAGACTAAAATATAACGATTACCATTGCGAGAAGGTAGAAAACCTGACAGTGTGTCGCAAGAGACTTTCTGGAAAGGAAAGTCTGAATGTCATATTTCAATGCAGGGGCTGGGTCATTGGTATTTCCTTTGTAATATGGGCATTGCTTACAAGACTGAACATGCTTAGCAACTTTGCTAATAAGGCGGGGAAGCGAAGAAGCGTTGCTGAGCTTCGCGAATTGCTTTATACTTACCACAGTGTGCAGCTTCTTTCGACTCATGGAAAAGAGGAAGGATTCGACCTTCAAGGGATTCAGGAATAACTACAAGTTTACGAGATGCCTTGAGCTTTCTTGTCCTATATCGAGACTTGTAGCAAAGTAGACCTCTAGCATCGAGGTAAAGTTGACTTACTCGAACATGTCTGCTAGGGGGAGGTCTTTCATTCCTTTCTAAAGCTTGAATTAAGGGGCCGTACAGCTTATCATATTAGCGCTTATCCGGATCTCGTCCTCCGTGGGTGGGTCCATGGGAGGTACGGCTGGGGCAGCCAAGACCGGGGCGGTAACAGAATGAATGGAGTCGGAACGGCGATCATTAACATGTGCAGACCGGATCTCGTCCTTTGAAGGAAATTCAACGGTAGCGGCAGTTTCTCTACCAAGATCGGTGCAATGTCAGAGAATTTCACCTTGCGGGAGGCAAAGCGGCGAGGAAAGCTTCGATTCAGGCAGGTTGTGAGCGTCAGAGAGAGGAGCGCGTGATAGCGCGTCGGCAACAACATTTTGTTTCCCGGGTAAATAAACAATGGTGACGTCAAACTCTGCAAGAATTTCAATTGCGGGTATGTCGTCCATGAGGGTCCCTACCCGGAATATGGACGTGAGGGGGAACAGATCAGTGTACTCCTATCTGATATCCCAAGATTAGCTCTCGAAAATGACGGAGGGCCCATGTGATACTTAGTAGTTCACGGTCCGTCGTATGGTAGCGTTTTTCCGCTGAATTGAGGGCGCGACTTGCAAAAGCAATGGGCTGCATTTTTCCAGAATGGCCATGTTTCTGGTGGAGTACTGCTCCGAGCCCGAGGTTTGAGGCATCAGTGGTGAGGACAAAAGGCAAACTGAAATCGGGGAAGGCTAAGAGTGGAGCCTTAATCAGTCGCGATTTAAGAGTTGTAAATGCGGCTTTTTCCTCGTCTGTCCACTGCCAAGTAGTACCCTTTAAGGAGAGCGTTGCTGGGTGTCGCGATGGACCCGTAAACTTGAATGAACGGCCTGTAAAAACCTGAAAGGCCTAAAAATGACTTCAATTCCTTCTGGTTCTTAGGTGTTGGAAAGTCGGCAATGGCTTTAACTTTTGAATCATTAGGTGCAATACCTTTAGATGACAAGGTATGGCCTAAGAATTCTAACTTAGACTTGAAGAATTGACATTTGCTAGGTTGAATACATAATCCTGCAGTTGATAGCCTATTGAAAACTTGACGCAATTTATTCTCATGTTCAGAGAGGGAGGGTGAGCAAATTAAAATATCATCTAAATACACGAGGACCTGATCATTAATTAATCCTGATAGTACAAGTGATATATTAATTCAGCAAATGTGAGAGGGGAATTGCGAAGACCAAAAGGGCATACTAAAAATTCAAAGTGTCCCATATGAGTCGAGAAAGCTGATATACACGCTTTCAGGAGCCATAGGAACTTGCAGGAAGCCTTTAGCAAGGTCAATAGTTGAAAAAAATCTATTATTAGAGCCAATGTCTTGCAACAACACCCAAGATTAGGAATTGGGAATGGTTCTGGCACTGTTACTTTATTCAACTTGCGATAGTCGACCACTGGGCGGAAAGTATTATCCTTCTTTGGAACAAGGAGGAGGGGAGAGGCCCAGGGTGAACTGCTTCTGGCTGAATAAGATTCGCGTGTCTAACATTGTTTTAATTTTCCAAGGCCTGTCGCTTCGAATGAGGGATCTTATAACTCGGTATGTACGAAGGCTTAGCATCAGGCTCTGAGGGTAATATGTTAAGCAATGTTGTTTTTCCGATAGGACGGTCCTTGGTTAAAAGTACGCTTTCTTGGGAATTCTTTAAATAAGGTATTCAAAATATCATATCCTTCATGAAAATCTAAATTTTGCTTTAGGACATGATCAGAGCTCTGTCACCGGGGAAGATGATGTTGCAGTAAAAACAGGGGAGGGAACAGGTAAATCAAATTCGCAGATAGGTAAGTCTGTGAATTCATAAGATATTACAGGTACACCAGCGTTAATAGTCAATGGGGCCGGGGTAAGATTAAATACATGTACCTGACATCTATTATCAAAGATATTGCTAGCTGTAGTTGCAATGTTGCACAACCTTTTACTCGTATATTATTAGGAAATTACAAATCAGCACCATTTGACGAAGGAAAAAAAAAGCGTCTATCAGTAAATCATGAAATGCCGGAATAGTAGTGGTAGCACTAGCTATAAACTTATCATTATGGTCCAAGATTTCGCACGGTCGTCAACGTGTTTTGCGCGCGAAGCGGCTTGCTTGATGCGGGCGTACGCGCAGCGAGAGGAGAGGTGGAAGCGAGTGGGCGGGTGGGAGTGGGTAGGGGGTGGTGGGAGTGAGAGGATGGAAAGGAGGTGTAGACATGGTGCGGTTCATGGTCATGTGTGACTTCATAGATTGCCATTGCGGGTGTGAATGGGTCGGCATGCGTCCATAGGCAAGAGGGAGTCCTTAATAGGTATCTTCTTAACCATATTAAAAGTAATGCTATTACTTGAGGATGGAGGAAATACCTGTACGGTATAAGAAAACGCGACCCAACAAAAGGTGTCCGGGGGTAAAATTAGATTCTACAACGATAAACTGTGAGCAAAAATTTCCTTTATCAAGAAATGTTATTAACTGCTGCCTAAAGCTGATACCCTTTATCTCCTGTTATCCCGCAAATGGTTTGACCTCGGTTGCAATTCTAATGATAAATCAAAATTCCGCAAGTATATTCAACGAGACCACAGAACAAGAAGATCCGGTGTCTAAGAAGAAATATGTATTTGTCATTCAATATGGATGGAAGCAATGGTGGCTGAGTGATATCATTAGGGATGCAACTAGTCGAGACAATGTGGTGTGTTACCGGTATTGTGCTTGTAGTGTCGCCGTGTCTGGGTGTTTTTGGCTTTTCCCTAAAAAATGGCGGTTTGCTTGGCGTTGCTGGAGCAATTTAAGTCGATCCACCTGGTCAGGGAACGCTGAGCAGGAGGCTATGTGAGCGTGCCGTGGGTATGGAGGACAGTACGGTGTCAAATAACATGAGTCGGCACCGTGACCTTTCGCACAACAATTAAAACACTGATCTCTGTCTGGTGCCTAATTTGTGACACAAGGTTGTTTACGTCTTGGTACATGAGGTGAGTTAGATGACGGGGGAAAGCGAGTTTTATGTCCCGCATAATATCTGTGAGGGGAGGTTTGTCTTGAGTGTTGTGTTTTCGTGTCTTGGATGTGAACCGTGTTAGCTTGCGTTGTGGTTTGTCGTTTGGTTGTTTGTGCTTGTTCGTGTTACGCAAGGGTGTGTTGTCTTGTGTGGTCGTGTTTGCCTTAGTCGCGGGAATGCCTGCGTTGACAGATACTGTGGGAGCCTTCTCTGATAGACGGGCAAATTCGCTGGGTAACTTAAGTAAATCAGTATCTTCACAGGGTTCCCAAACTTGCTCTTGTACAGAAGTAGGTAAAGAAGCAACAAGGATAGATTTGACCATATACGTCATAGAGGAGACGTGATGGTCGTTAAACAAGGACTTTACGTGGGAGTCATGGTTGCGGGGAATAATTTTAACTCCATTTTGAAACTTGAACCCGAAGCTGATTGATAAAGTATCGAATGTCTTCTTCGGACAAGGAAGCAGGCTTTAATTGAATAAGTCTCGCGAACTGAATATGGTGACTTACATCCAAGGATTTGAACGAAGATCTAAATATATCCTGGAAATAACTCCAACTGCGCAATTCGGATGGCAATGTTTTAAAGGCGTTAATCGCGTTACGTACTTTCGCTGAGGTAAGCTCTAAACGTGTTTCAGCCAAGCTAGTTTACTTTAGTGCTGAAAGAGGGGTTTATCTCTAGACATTCCACCTTGAATAATCATAGATTCAACATTTTCCAAGAAATCTTCAACCGGAATGGAGGATCCATCAAATTTCTGTACGATATTGAATGTTTGGTGAGGTTGGAACGTCATGTTGGAGAAGGGGGGGTGGGTGGGGGTCAGGTCAGAGGGTGGGTCAGTGGTGGAATTAGCAGTTGAGGGGTTAGTGTGGGGGGTCAGAGATGATTGGGAAACGGGACGGGAGGGAGAATGGGAAGGTACAGTATCCAACCCAAAGAAAATTTCGGTAGTTTCCCTGAGATTTCTGAACACTTTACCACTTCGTAATTCACTCATGAATAGGCGCGAGAAAGAAATCCAATCACTTCACAATAGAAAGAAAAAAAAGAAAAGAAAGTGGGTAACACAAGGCACAACACTAGGGTGTGAAAAACAATTAAGAGGAAGAAAAATGACACGAGGGATATCGACCTTAGTCGCA
>BOPN01001435.1:70000-75000 GCA_017312705.2 Penaeus japonicus
CTTTGAGAAAGTGAGGTGTCTGTAAAGCATGGTGAATGCAGTAATTGAAATGCAAATGGCAGTGATAAATGGTGAAACGTAAGATAGCTTAGAAACAGAGATAGGAGTACATCAAGATTTGGTTCTTAGCAGTTACTCTGTTGTGGTTTTGGATGAAATGCTGTTGGATGTTGGAAAATTCCGAATGTTAGAGTCATTGTATGCAGATGATAATGAATTATGTTAGAAATTAAATTATGTTAGACTCATTACTGCAAGGTTAAAAGGGAAAAAAATAGGAGTGGAGTAAAAAAGGTCATATAGTGCAAAAGGTTGAAAGTGAACATTGATTGGCAAGGCATAGATTTGAAGGGGATGGCAAAGGGTAAATTTGACTCTTACAGTGCATGCGAAATGTGGAAGCAAATTAATATGAATAGTTGTGAGCATAAGAGATGTTAAGAAAAATCGCAAAGCTTGATGAGAGTGACAACCTTTGGGTGTGTAGTTTGAAGTGAAAGTGTAGTCTGAAATGACAGTTAAAGTAGGGAATTGTGTGTATGTATGTGAACGAATTTTGTAATTTAGGGGACAATACAGACGAAATAGGAGGCGTGTGGTGCAAGTTTGGAAATACGACCAGTATATTTAGTGAGGGGCAGTGTCGCTGAGGCGGAAGGGAGAATTGTTGAGTAGGTGTAAACGAGAACAGCAGGTAGAGATGGCATGCGAAAAGGATTAGAGGAGTGAAGATAAAGGTGGTGGCATAGGAGGACAGCAAAGTGAGAGGAATAGGTAGACCAAGAGAGACTTGGGAGGAAGGTGTGCCAAAGAGCATGAGTGCCTGAAGGTTTTCCCTCGACGATGGTTATTACTGAACGAATGAAGTGCCCCGCCCAACCCCTGTCAAGGAAAACACACGTGAAGTATTTATTATTATTATAATATTTGATTCAGTTATTTTCCATTTTTTCCGGAATATTGGTCCATATTATTTACTAGCTGGTTGATTCTAACACAAATGTTCGTCTAAAACTTGAAATATCGTAGTACTTATATTCGTAGTGAATATATCAATAAGACTTAACTCACTAATTTAGTCTCTCTTCTCGTCTCCTCGCCTCTCTCTCTTTCTCACTAATGTTTAACATCTTTTTTGTATATACACTAGTGCAGTTAGATGTTCCCTACATTTGCCGCCAATGATTGACCCTCAGTTTCACTTGCCGAGTGATAACTGTTTGGACATTCGTGTTTACAGAGACGATATTCCAGAATCGAGCAGTTCTGGAGAGAAAAGTTCGCAGGTGTTGGCTGGCATAGGACTACGGAGAATGCCGTGTACATTATACACTCGCTGCAATTGAATTTTCTGCATTATTGTAGGTGTTTCTCATCTATTTGAGTCGTGTGCAAAGCAGGCTACTTATCTTTATTCTAAATGACAATTATGGGTTTGCATTACATTTCTTACATGTTTGATAAAATGTCACAACTGAATATTTAGGAAATGTTCTTTTAAATTTGTCTTGAAATTATTGAGGTTAGGGGTCCACGTATTAACGTGTCCCTATTTACGTGTGTGATCTGACATAAAGAGAATTTACTTGTCAAGTCCGAACACCTGGTATGTTCCCCACAGTGTGTATGTGCAGTATCTATTGTGGATAATATCCATGAATTATTTTATGAATGAAAACACGTATAAAAACTGCATTTGGCTTGGACTTTTAACCATTTGAATTTACGAATATGTGGGGCGATGTGATCGAACTTACTAACTTTACCCAATGAAATTCTTGCAGCAAAGTTTTGTAGTCTGTGTTTTCTGCTTTAGGGTTTTGTTAGTTGAGCCCCAAACATGTAAGCAATAGTTAATGATGCTCAGAGCTAGAGTTTGTACAACCGCGATTATTGTTTCTGTAGGGAAATATATAGCAGCGTATCTATTAACTTCCTATGGATGTTGTCAACATGGGCTTTAAATGATATATATCTGTCTGAGTGTACTCGTAGATTTCTAGATTAATTTGGCAGCCTTCGAATTCTATGGTTGTGTCTCCGGGAATTTTAGCTATTTTTTCGACGACTTATGAAGCTATATTGTCTTTTGGATTTATATAAAGGCCATTGGTGTCGAAATATCTTTTTGCTTGATTAAGAGTGTGTTGAGTGTTTCCTATCACTGCATGTAAGTTGTTCAGTGAGTCACTATAAAGAAATTGTATATCATCAGCGTTTTCTATTAGATGACAGCTATGGACTATGGTAGAGAAATAATTAATGGAAATTGTGAATAGGATCGGGCCTAATATAGATCCTTGAGGAACACCGAAATAGACTGTTGTGATGATGTATCCTCATTAATTTTTACCAAGTGTTCTTGTACTTAGATAATTATCAAACCAATAGATATCAATTACATGGTTTCTGCTATTTTTTCTTAATTTATTATGAAGAAATTTGTGGCTGACAGTGTCAAAAGTTTTAGAAAGGTCGCACAAAGTGAGCAAGTTTACCTTAATGTTGTCCATGTTGTTATAAAGTTGATCAGTAGTCTGTTGCAACGCTGTTTCAGTCGATAACCTATTTCTAAAGCCATGTTGAGTTGTAGATGATAGGTTACTGGTGTCCATCAATTGATTTGCAATTGCTTTTTCAAGAACCTTAGAGAGTACTGGGAGTATTGTAATGGGGCATTAATGATTCATTTCGTCTATATATCCAGACTTAAAAATTGGTGTTACAATTCCACGTTTCCAAAACGACGGGAAAACACTAGTGACCAGAGAGGTGATAACGATGATATAAAATGCGATTACGGGTAGACTATCATCAATAAAGCGCAAAGCTATACCGTTTGCTCCCTACGCATTTGTTTCGCTAAGTTGTTTTATTAGTAGGATAGTAGTTTCTATGTGCACTGGTTGTGGTCTGAAAACGTCAGTTATGAGCCTTTCCTGTTCTGTATTTTAATGTGATGTGGATGCAATTGCTTGATCATAAGTTAGTTTTCCAGTTTGTCGAAAGAAATCATTAAAATGATTGGTGGTATGTGTAGAATTTGTCTAATTATCTGTGTTTATTGTCAGGCACTAAAATTTTGACAATATCCCATGTTTTACCAGAGTTGTTTTAATGTTCAGTGAATTTATTTCAGAAATAATTATTCGTTAGAGATTGAAGTAATCATTTAAACATTTTCATTTTTAACTTTAGAAATTGTCTGAAGGGCGGGCTCATATCTATTACTTTTGACCGTTTGATGGGCATTATTTATATCGGCAATGGCCATCTTGATGTCATTTATTCGTGGAGCAGGGGAACATCTGACGGTTCTTGTTACATAGGGAGCAGAGACATCTATGTTGCTATTGTCACTTCCGTAAGAATGGTTACCTGGTTATCTGCATTGCCGATAAGATATCTAATAGAATTAGTTCTTCAGATATGACCGGTTAGCATAATGACTGAGGGTCATAGTGATTAAGATCACGAAAAGTTTTTCATTATATTTAACGTCTTCGTGATGAGGCAATGTCTGTGGATATATTTTACTGCCACTCTTCGTCGATGGACTGAGGGCGTGCTGTTGAGGCAATAGTTAGAATCTCCAACTTATCAGAACTTTCGATGGCAGAAATGCTATCAGAAATTTTGAGAACGCAAACAACATCCCTTTTCTTGTCGATGACTTGAGACATATTGAAGAAGTTTGCTGTTTTTCTATGCATTTCGCAACGAAGATGTTTCGCAATATTTACAAGATCGCCGTGTGGGAGACGAGGTAGATCTTCTTTGCTCGTAAACTTCAGCATTAAATATAAATAGCGACAGAACTGGGATGCCTGACTCCTACACGAACTAGACTGGATCACCATATCAACCTAGAACACGGAGAGCATTAAATTGGTTGCAAGTGAACTCCACTTCACCTCCTCACCGCGTCGTGGAATTTCCGTTGGGTTGATCAGGCGTGGTGTGTGTGTGTGTGTGTGTGTGTGTGTGTGTGTGTGTGTGTGTGTGTGTGTGTGTGTGTAAGTATAAGCCAGGTCGGTTAGAGAATAAAACATCTAAGTATAAGAAAGTTAGATGTTATTGAAAAGAAATGAGCGTCTACGCAGATTTTCCGTACATTCGCAATGCAATGTGAAAAGTCTGAAGCTGTACGAGATCTATCTTCAAGGAATAGGTAAATTCTTATGAGCTGTAAAACCTTATACCTTGCTTACTTGCTCTCTTTCTCTCTCTCTCTTTCTCTCTCTCTCTCTCTCTCTCTCTCTCTCTCTCTCTCTCTCTCTCTCTCTCTCTCTCTCTCTCTCTCTCTCGTTATATATATATATGTAACATCTTGTCAACCGATATAATCTAGTATCCTTAAAGGTAGGTTAACATCAATATCAAAAGCAAATACTTACTAGCGAACTAGAGAAGCTGGAAAGGCAGCATTTAAATTTTAGGGTAGCTATCAATCGTTTAATAAAAGACTTTAATGTGGGGGCTTCTTAAATATATGGGTGTTTCAAAGATTAATTACACGCACGTGGGTACACACAGGCGGGCGCGCCTGTTTATGTAAATACAATTATACACGCTTTCAAATAAACACACACAAACGCACAAAGTATATGTGGATGTGTACTCAAACACATTTTGTAGCTTAATATGGAAGAGAAAATGATGTCATTCTTAAAATATTTTAAAAAATATAATTTGTTTTTCCATACATAATCCATGAAATACTGTACACAGACAACGAAGAATATTTCCTTGTTTTAACAAAATTTGAATTAAATGAAATGCACTTTTCCAAATACATACAATTCAAAATAAAATAGCATGACGAGTTACATTTAATATTCAGCCCTGCATGAAATGCATTCTGAACTGAATTCTTTAGAGACCCTGAGTGAAAAGAAAGCATCAGAACTCAATCATATCACAAAGCCCCTAAGACTCTGCATATCAAAGCAATCAATCAACATCTATTAAATAAGTAAAGATGTGAGGCTTTATTCCTT
>BOPN01001435.1:100558-110558 GCA_017312705.2 Penaeus japonicus
GTTTCAGCTTTGAGCACGTCCAGTCGATGGGAATTCTATATCACCGCTACTGAAAAAGGCTATTGTCAGATCATTATCATAACTATTGTTATCGTTTTCATAATAGTTTATTGTTCCTATGATTATTATCATTGTTATCGTTTTGATACTATTGTCAGCATTATTGTCATTATTATTACCATCATCGGCATCATTGTAAGGCACTGATACAGCTTATTATGTGACCTAAAGCACTGTTTATATTTCTCTGTAGTAGATAATACATAAAATGCCAGCAATCAGTCTTAGCCTGACTTTTCCCGCTACCTGTGTCTTCTTCCATCTTTAATTGTAGCTGGCGTCTGCAGCTGTGCTTGCTACCTGAAGCCCTGAGGCAGAGAAGGTGCCCAAATAGTCATACATAAGCAATGTAGTGAGAAGGTTACTCGCGGAAGGTATCTAGATCAGAAGGATCACAGGCAGCTCTGACCTTCAGGCTACCAGTAAAGACCATGACAAGGCTAACAGGCTACCAGTAAAGACCATGGCAAGGCTAACAGGCTACCAGTAAAGACCAAGACAAGGCTAACAGACTACCAGTAAAGACCAAGACAAGGCTAACAGGCTACCAGTAAAGACCAAGACAAGGCTAACAGACTACCAGTAAAGACCATGACAAGGCTAACAGGCTACCAGTAAAGACCATGGCAAGGCTAACAGGCTACCAGTAAAGACCATGGCAAGGCTAACATGCTACCAGTAAAGACCATGACAAGGCTAACAGGCTACCAGTAAAGACCAAGACAAGGCTAATAGGCTACCAGTAAAGACCATGACAAGGCTAACAGACTACCAGTAAAGACCATGACAAGGCTAACAGGCTACCAGTAAAGACCAAGACAAGGCTAACAGGCTACCAATAAAGACCATGACAAGGCTAACAGGCTACCAATGAATACCATGACAAGGCTAACAGGCTACCAATAAAGACCATGACAAGGCTAACAGGCTACAAATGAATACCATGACAAGGCTAACAGGCTACCAGTAAAGACCATGGCAAGAATAACAGGCTACCAGTGAAGACCAAGACAAGGCTAACAGGCTACCAGTAAAGACCATGACAAGGCTAACAGGCTACCAGTAAAGACCATGACAAGGCTAACAGGCTACCAGTGAAGACCAAGACAAGGCTAACAGGTTACCAGTAAAGACTATGACAAGGCTAACAGGCTACAAGTAATGACCAAGACAAGGCTAACAGGCTAACAGTAAAGACCATGACAAGGCTAGCAGGCTACCAGTAAAGACCAAGACAAGGCTAACAGGCTACCAGTAAAGACCAAGACAAGGCTAACAGGCTACCAGTAAAGACCATGGCAAGGCTAACAGGCTACCAGTAAAGACCATGACAAGGCTAACAGGCTACCAGAAAAGACCAGGACAAGGCTAACAGGCTACCAGTAAAGACCATGACAAGGCTAACAGGCTACCAGTAAAGACCATGGCAAGGCTAACAGACTACCAATAAAGACCATGGCAAGGTTAACAGGCTACCAGCAAAGACCATAGCAAGGCTAACAGGCTACCAGTAAAGACCAAGACAAGGCTAACAGGCTACCAGTAAAGACCATGACAAGGCTAACGGGCTACCAGTAAAGACCATGGCAAGGCTAACAGGCTACCAGAAAAGACCAGGACAAGGCTAACAGGCTACCAGTAAAGACCATGACAAGGCTAACAGGCTACCAGTAAAGACCATGGCAAGGCTAACCGACTACCAATAAAGACCATGACAAGGCTAACAGGCTACCAGTAAAGACCATGGCAAGGCTAACAGGCTACCAGTAAAGACCATGACAAGGCTAACAGGCTACCAGTAAAGACCATGACAAGGCTAACAGGCTACCAGTAAAGACCATGGCAAGGCTAACAGGCTACCAATAAAGACTAAGACAAGGCTAACAGGCTACCAGTAAAGACCATAGCCAAGGCTAACAGGCTACCAATAAAGACCATGGCAAGGCTAACAGGCTAGCAGTATAGACCATAACCCAAGGCTAACAATGCAATAAAGACCATGGCAAGGCTAACAAGCTACCAGTAAAGACCATGGCAAGGCTAACCGACTGCAATAAAGACCATGACAAGGCTAACAGGCTACCAGTAAAGACCATGGCAAGGCTAACAGGCTACCAATAAAGACCATGGCAAGGCTAACAGGCTACCAGTAAAGACCATGGCAAGGCTAACAGGCTACCAGTAAAGACCAAGACAAGGCTAACAGGCTACCAGTAAAGACCATGACAAGGCTAACAGGCTACCAGTAAAGACCAAGACAAGGCTAACAGGCTACCAGTAAAGACCAAGACAAGGCTAACAGGCTACCAGTAAAGACCATGGCAAGGCTAACAGGCTACCAGTAAAGACCAAGACAAGGCTAAGAGGCTACCAGTAAAGACCATGACAAGGCTAACAGGCTACCAGTAAAGACCATGACAAGGCTAACAGGCTACCAGTAAAGACCATGGCAAGGCTAACAGACTACCAGTAAAGACCATGACAAGGCTAACAGGCTACCAGTAAAGACCATGACAAGGCTAACAGGCTACCAGTACAGACCAAGACAAGGCTAACAGGCTACCAGTAAAGACCATGGCAAGGCTAACAGGCTACCAATAAAGACCATGACAAGGCTAACAGGCTACCAGTAAAGACCATGGCAAGGCTAACAGGCTACCAGTAAAGACCATGGCAAGGCTAACAGGCTACCAGTAAAGACCATGGCAAGGCTAACAGGCTACCAGTAAAGACCATGGCAAAACTAACAGGCTACCAGTAAAGACCATGGCAAGGCTAACCGACTACCAATAAAGACTAAGACAAGGCTAACAGGCTACCAGTAAAGACCAGGACAAGGCTAACAGGCTACCAGTAAAGACCATGACAAGGCTAACAGGCTACCAGTAAAGACCAGGACAAGGCTAACAGGCTACCAGTAAAGACCAGGACAAGGCTAACAGGCTACCAGTAAAGACCATGACAAGGCTAACAGGCTACCAGTAAAGACCAAGACAAGGCTAACAGGCTACCAGTAAAGACCATGACAAGGCTAACAGGCTACCAGTAAAGACCATGGCAAGGCTAACAGACTACCAGTAAAGACCATGACAAGGCTAACAGGCTACCAGTAAAGACCATGACAAGGCTAACAGGCTACCAGTACAGACCAAGACAAGGCTAACAGGCTACCAGTAAAGACCATGACAAGGCTAACAAACTACCAGTAAAGACCATGACAAGGCTAACAGGCTACAAGTACAGACCATGACAAGGCTAACAGGCTACCAGTAAAGACCATGACAAGGCTAACAGGCTACCAGTACAGACCAAGACAAGGCTAACAGGCTACCAGTAAAGACCAGGACAAGGCTAACAGACTACCAATAAAGACCATGACAAGGCTAACAGACTACCAATAAAGACCATGATAAGGCTAACAGACTACCAGTAAAGACCATGACAAGGCTAACAGGCTACCAGTACAGACCAAGACAAGGCTAATAGGCTACCAGTAAAGACCATGGCAAGGCTAACAGACTACCAATAAAGACCATGACAAGGCTAAAAGGCTACCAGTAAAGACCATGACAAGGCTAACAGGCTACCAGTAAAGACCATGACAAGGCTAACAGACTACCAATAAAGACCAAAACAAGGCTAACAGGCTACCAATAAAGACCAAAACAAGGCTAACAGGCTACCAGTAAAGACCGTGACAAGGCTAATAGACTACCAGTAAAGACCGTGACAAGGCTAACAGACTACCAGTAAAGACCATGACAAGGCTAACAGGCTACCAGTAAAGACCATGACAAGGCTAACAGGCTACCAGTAAAGACCATGACAAGGCTAACAGGCTACCAGTAAAGACCATGACAGACAAACATTGCAGTAAAGACCATGGCAAGAATAACAGGCTACCATTAAAGACTAAGACAAGGCTAACAGGCTACCAGTAAAGACCATGACAAGGCTAACAGGCTACCAGTAAAGACCATGACAAGGCTAACAGACTACCAGTAAAGACCATGACAAGGCTAACAGGCTACCAGTAAAGAACATGACAAGGCTAATAGACTACCAGTAAAGACCGTGACAAGGCTAATAGACTACCAGTAAAGACCATGACAAGGCTAACAGGCTACCAGTAAAGACCATGACAAGGCTAACAGGCTACCAGTAAAGACCATGACAAGGCTAACAGGCTGGTAAAGACCAGAACCAAAGAGGCTAACAGGCTACCAATAAAGACCATGACAAGGCTAACAGGCTACCAGTAAAGACCATGGCAAGGCTAACAGGCTACCAATAAAGACCATGACAAGGCTAACAGGCTACCAGTAAAGACCATGACAAGGCTAACAGGCTACCAGTAAAGACCATGACAAGGCTAACAGGCTACCAGTAAAGACCATGGCAAGGCTAACAGGCTACCAGTAAAGACCATGGCAAGGCTAACAGGCTACCAATAAAGACCATGGCAAGGCTAACAGGCTACCAGTAAAGACCATGGCAAGGCTAACAGGCTACCAGTAAAGACCAAGACAAGGCTAACAGGCTACCAGTAAAGACCATGACAAGGCTAGCAGGCTACCAGTAAAGACCAAGACAAGGCTAACAGGCTACCAGTAAAGACCAAGACAAGGCTAACAGGCTACCAGTAAAGACCATGGCAAGGCTAACAGGCTACCAGTAAAGACCAAGACAAGGCTAACAGGCTACCAGTAAAGACCATGACAAGGCTAACAGGCTACCAGTAAAGACCATGACAAGGCTAACAGGCTACCAGTAAAGACCATGGCAAGGCTAACAGACTACCAGTAAAGACCATGACAAGGCTAACAGGCTACCAGTAAAGACCATGACAAGGCCCAACGACTCTACCAGTACAGACAGAGACAAGGCTAACAGGCTACCAGTAAAGACCATGGCAAGGCTAACAGGCTACCAATAAAGACCATGACAAGGCTAACAGGCTACCAGTAAAGACCATGGCAAGGCTAACAGGCTACCAGTAAAGACCATGGCAAGGCTAACAGGCTACCAATAAAGACCATGGCAAGGCTAACAGGCTACCAGTAAAGACCATGGCAAGGCTAACAGGCTACCAGTAAAGACCATGGCAAGGCTAACCGACTACCAATAAAGACTAAGACAAGGCTAACAGGCTACCAGTAAAGACCAGGACAAGGCTAACAGGCTACCAGTAAAGACCATGACAAGGCTAACAGGCTACCAATAAAGACCAGGACAAGGCTAACAGGCTACCAGTAAAGACCATGGCAAGGCTAACAGGCTACCAGTAAAGACCATGACAAGGCTAACAGGCTACCAGTAAAGACCAAGACAAGGCTAACAGGCTACCAGTAAAGACCATGACAAGGCTAACAGGCTACCAGTAAAGACCATGACAAGGCTAACAGACTACCAGTAAAGACCATGACAAGGCTAACAGGCTACCAGTAAAGACCATGACAAGGCTAACAGGCTACCAGTACAGACCAGAATTAAGGCTAACAGGCTACCAGTAAAGAAAGACCATAACAGAATAACAAACTACCAGTAAAGACCATGACAAGGCTAACAGGCTACAAGTACAGACCATGACAAGGCTAACAGGCTACCAGTAAAGACCATGACAAGGCTAACAGGCTACCAGTACAGACCAAGACAAGGCTAACAGGCTACCAGTAAAGACCAGGACAAGGCTAACAGACTACCAATAAAGACCATGACAAGGCTAACAGACTACCAATAAAGACCATGACAAGGCTAACAGACTACCAGTAAAGACCATGACAAGGCTAACAGGCTACCAGTACAGACCAAGACAAGGCTAACAGGCTACCAGTAAAGACCATGGCAAGGCTAACAGACTACCAATAAAGACCATGACAAGGCTAACAGGCTACCAGTAAAGACCATGACAAGGCTAACAGGCTACCAGTAAAGACCATGACAAGGCTAACAGACTACCAATAAAGACCAAAACAAGGCTAACAGGCTACCAATAAAGACCAAAACAAGGCTAACAGGCTACCAGTAAAGACCGTGACAAGGCTAATAGACTACCAGTAAAGACCGTGACAAGGCTAACAGACTACCAGTAAAGACCATGACAAGGCTAACAGGCTACCAGTAAAGACCATGACAAGGCTAACAGGCTACCAGTAAAGACCATGACAAGGCTAACAGGCTACCAGTAAAGACCATGACAAGGCTAACAGGCTACCAGTAAAGACCATGGCAAGAATAACAGGCTACCATTAAAGACTAAGACAAGGCTAACAGGCTACCAGTAAAGACCATGACAAGGCTAACAGGCTACCAGTAAAGACCATGACAAGGCTAACAGACTACCAGTAAAGACCATGACAAGGCTAACAGGCTACCAGTAAAGAACATGACAAGGCTAATAGACTACCAGTAAAGACCGTGACAAGGCTAATAGACTACCAGTAAAGACCATGACAAGGCTAACAGGCTACCAGTAAAGACCATGACAAGGCTAACAGGCTACCAGTAAAGACCATGACAAGGCTAACAGGCTACCAGTAAAGACCAAGACAAGGCTAACAGGCTACCAGTAAAGACCATGACAAGGCTAACAGGCTACCAGTAAAGACCATGGCAAGGCTAACAGGCTACCAATAAAGACCATGACAAGGCTAACAGGCTACCAGTAAAGACCATGACAAGGCTAACAGGCTACCAGTAAAGACCATGACAAGGCTAACAGGCTACCAGTAAAGACCATCGCAAGGTTAACAGGCTACCATTAAAGACTAAGACAAGGCTAACAGGCTACCAGTAAAGACCATGACAGGGCTAACAGGCTACCAGTAAAGACCATGACAAGGCTAATAGGCTACCAGTAAAGACCATGACAAGGCTAACAGGCTACCAGTAAAGACCATGACAAGGCTAACAGGCTACCAGTAAAGACCATGACAAGGCTAACAGGCTACCAGTAAAGACCATGACAAGGCTAACAGGCTACCAGTAAAGACCATGACAAGGTTAACAGGCTACCAGTAAAGACTATGGCAAGGCTAACAGACTACTAGTAAAGACCATGGCAAGGCTAACAGGCTACCAGTAAAGACCATGACAAGGCTAACAGACTACTAGTAAAGACCATGACAAGGCTAACAGGCTACCAGTAAAGACCATGACAAGGCTAACAGACTACTAGTAAAGACCATGGCAAGGCTAACAGGCTACCAGTAAAGACCATGACAAGGCTAACAGGCTACCAGTAAAGACCATGACAAGGCTAACAGGCTACCAGTAAAGACCATGACAAGGCTAACAGGCTACCAGTAAAGACCATGACAAGGTTAACAGGCTACCAGTAAAGACTATGGCAAGGCTAACAGACTACTAGTAAAGACCATGGCAAGGCTAACAGGCTACCAGTAAAGACCATGACAAGGCTAACAGACTACTAGTAAAGACCATGACAAGGCTAACAGACTACCAGTAAAGACCATGACAAGGCTAACAGACTACTAGTAAAGACCATGGCAAGGCTAACAGGCTACCAGTAAAGACCATGACAAGGCTAACAGGCTACCAATAAAGACCATGGCAAGGCTAACAGGCTACCAGTAAAGACCATGACAAGGCTAACAGGCTACCAGTAAAGACCATGACAAGGTTAACAGGCTACCAGTAAAGACTATGGCAAGGCTAACAGGCTACCAGTAAAGACCAAGACAAGGCTAACAGGCTACCAGTAAAGACCATGGCAAGGCTAATAGACTACCAGTAAAGACCATGACAAGGCTAAAAGGCTACCAATGAATACCATGACAAGGCTAACAGGCTACCAGTGAAGACCAAGACAAGGCTAACAGGCTACCAGTGAAGACCATGACAAGGCTAACAGGCTACCAATAAATACCATGACAAGGCTAATAGACTACCAGTAAAGACCATGACAAGGCTAACAGGCTACCAGTGAAGACCAAGACAAGGCTAACAGGCTACCAATGAATACCATGACAAGGCTAACAGGCTACCAATAAATACCATGACAAGGCTAATAGACTACCAGTAAAGACCATGACAAGGATAACAGGCTACCAATAAAGACCATGACAAGGCTAACAGGCTACCAATGAATACCATGACAAGGCTAACAGGCTACCAGTAAAGACCATGACAAGGCTAACAGGCTACCAATGAATACCATGACAAGGCTAACAGGCTACCAGTAAAGACCATGACAAGGCTAACAGGCTACCAGTGAAGACCAAGACAAGGCTAACAGGCTACCAGTAAAGACCATGACAAGGCTAACAGGCTACCAGTAAAGACCAAGACAAGGCTAACAGGCTACCAGTAAAGACCAAGACAAGGCTAACAGGCTACCAGTGAAGACCAAGACAAGGCTAACAGGCTACCAATGAATACCATGACAAGGCTAACAGGCTACCAATAAATACCATGACAAGGCTAATAGACTACCAGTAAAGACCATGACAAGGCTAACAGGCTACCAATAAAGACCATGACAAGGCTAACAGGCTACCAGTAAAGACCATGACAAGGCTAACAGGCTACCAGTAAAGACCATGACAAGGCTAACAGACTACCAGTAAAGACCAAGACAAGGCTAACAGGCTACCAGTAAAGACCATGACAAGGCTAACAGGCTACCAGTAAAGACCAAGACAAGGCTAACAGGCTACCAGTAAAGACCATGACAAGGCTAACAGGCTACCAGTAAAGACCATGGCAAGGCTAACAGGCTACCAATAAAGACCATGACAAGGCTAACAGGCTACCAGTAAAGACCAAGACAAGGTTAACAGGCTACCAGTAAAGACCATGACAAGGCTAACAGGCTGCCAATAAAGACCATGACAAGGCTAACAGGCTACCAGGAAAGACCATGACAAGGCTAACAGACTACCAGTAAAGACCATGGCAAGGCTAACAGACTGCCAGGAAAGACCATGACAAGGCTAACAGACTACCAGTAAAGACCATGACAAGTGAACGACTGTCTTCCTCACCGGGTTACAGCGACAGATGTTATTTCTCACCGAGCTAGTGGGTGACACGCACAATCGTTATCATTACTATCATCAGTATCGTAAATATTATTATCATCTCTGTTATTACTCTGATAATTATTTCTATTCTAGTTAGTATCACTATTATCATTGTTATTAGTCTTATACAAATGTGATCACTACTATCACTATTAATAGCATGCACGAACGATAACAGTATTTACAATAGAGTTATTTTTGTTGTTTTCACTTCCATTATCGCTATCCTTGTTTTTGGTTTTATTATCCTTTCTGTTATTATGCTTATAGTATAAACAGCTTCAATTTTATCACTACTATAACCTTTGTTATCACTATCATTGTTATCATTATTTTTATTATTTAAATTTATGTTCATTATTATAATTTATATTATTACTATCATCATTATCATTAATATTAATGAATTCACCATTAGAAGCAGTTTCATCATAATTGTTATTGTTACCACTATGATTATCATCATCACTTTTATCATGATCAATAATATCATAATGATTATCATTGTTATTATCTTTATTATCATTATTTTCACCATTATAGTTATTAATGTTTTTAATCATCATTGGTATAATTTTCATCGTCATTATCATTATTGTTATTGTTTATTACAACTATAATCATTATTACCATTATTTTCATCACCATCATGGTCATCATTAATATCATATTCATTATTATGATTATTATTATTTCCATAATCATTAGTGTTATGATCATTATCATTTTCATGATCAGGATCATCATCCTTATCATTAACATTATACTAGTAAGGACTATCAATAACTATTACCAATATTGGTTTTATTATCATTATTATCACATAATTATTATCTATTAATTCTGTATCCTCATCATTGGTTTATTATCAACATGTGCATTTTCACTATTTTCAT
>BOPN01001435.1:143058-148058 GCA_017312705.2 Penaeus japonicus
TAATATATATATTATATATATATATATATATATATATATATATATATATATATATGCACACACATTTACAATATTTTGTTTTTGTTAATGATTTGTTAAAATAGGGTTCCTTTACTTGTGTAGAATTTTCTTTATCATTAGGATTGTATTGCCTATGTTATTATGATTATCATGTGTGGTACTAATAGGGGTAAATGAAAGCTTCTGCTTAATTTCACCATTTTATTAATGACTTCAAACAAAACACGTATTTAGGACTTGATACATGCATGATCTGACATCTCTGATTACTTAATCTACAGCGTGTAAACAGACAAAAACAGATAACAGAAAATGTTAAAAAACAACACATACTAAAAAGCAAGTCATGCAAAAGCAAACAAACAAAACAGCATGAATTAGAAAACAAAATATCATAACTTACTGACAATATCAAATATCTGTCAAATAATAATAATAATAATAATAGTATGATGAAGCATGTTTGGTTAAATGTTTGGAATTGAATTTATACATTTGTATGACCACTACTGCAAACAACAGAAATTTCATGTAATGGATAAAAGTCGTGCAAACAAATAATAATTAAAAATACCAGAATGAACACATTGTAAAACAAACATTCAGTACAAAACAAGCAAAAACGTGCATGGTTAAGAACCTAAACATAACTAAATATGCCAGCATAAATATAAATCAAAGTAGTACAAAAAAATAAAACAAAAATCATAATTGTGAAATATTTGTTTATGGAACTGTGCCAAAAGAACAGTAACTAAGAAAATGCAAATATCTTGACTTACCAAATACATAGTGGGGTTGATAATGTACTATATATATTATACCGAGACATTACAATGTCTTGTCATTTTAACGCTATAAAAATGAAAAACTGAATTAATCTCAATACGGCTCTTTAAATATAGGGAGGACATAATCAGGATAGATGAGAGAGACTGGTTACACATGTATAATTCTTATCAGTTTTCAAAATTTTTTGGTGGCATGCTAACATTTTCCAATTTGTGTTTCTCTTTCATTTCTCTGTTGTTGAATTGAACAAAATAGAATATCCGCATATTCAAAAAAGTGTTAGCAATTAATGTACGGGTTTCCTCACATATAGCCAGATTTGTAAGAAACTTTTCCCATTTCGGGGAGGATAATTTCGTTATCCATTATTTCATTAACTCTCATTATCTCCTTTTGGAAAATTGCTTCGAAAGACTTTATCATATGAAACATTTTATCTGTAGGATAACAAAGATAGTGCATAGTATCATCACCTTTCCTATTGATAAAAGTTTCACATAAGCTTGGCTGGTGCATGGTTAGAACATTTTTCATTAATCAAATAAGGCAAGTTTGCCAATCATGGATTTCTTTCATTTTGTGGCAAAAATAACCAGCAATATATGTGTTTATGTTTTTCTTGATTAAGTCATTAAACTCATCATCATGATTAACTGCAGAAAAATCAAAGTGAGTCATTAATGATTCACAAGATTCCTCAATGTCCACTTCATAATCAAAATGTGTAATGAAATTATTAGATTTTTCAAAGAACTTTTAAACTGTTGAACATTGGGAGTGTAATTATTTCCTCCTGTTTCTCTGATGCAGCTAGAAAAGTTCTCAAGAAAATCATGATTAATAAATTATTAAAATTGCGATTTATTCAAGAGACAACCTTGTATACTTGTTACTTTCCTGGCTGTTCCTATTATTTTCCAAGAATTTATACACTCTTTAATGTTTTTGAGGAATTGGATTTTATTGTTATTACTTATGGGACATTTCCTACTTCTATAATGACTTAAAGTACTAGAATTAAAAACATCAAACAATTCATCCATATTATTTATGAATGTTGACGTTGCAACTCCTTCCTTGGGCAATGCCCCAAAACTGGCATATGTATAATTACCATATGCAACTGTTATGCTAACAATCTGAGCTGCATAGCATACTATCGTTTTCTCAAATGAGTTGCTAATTAGATGGTGGTCAGTAAGGCCTGTCAACAAGTCATTTCTATTATCATAATCCAGAGCAATTTTAAATTCTATGACATCAAATGTTCTACCACAAACATTGTCCATTTCACTCATTAATGAAACCTTCTTTTTATGAGAATCGATGATTGTTTGATTCCATCCCACTTCCATATGCATATTCATAATCCAATGCCTAAGCATTCTTGTGGTAGGTAAAGCAAATATATATTTTTTTTTAATGAATATCTGTAAGCTTTTAGCCAACACCAAAACTTCTGTGTAATGGTATACTTTATTCCATATTTTGATTTATTAGATAAAGAAATTTGAGTCTTGAACAATTCCAAGGCATATCAACTAAGATATTTTGATACTTTTTTTTATAAATTGGGATGGTAATGTTTCCTTAGTGGGCAAATGTTTACCCTCCTTATATATATATATATATATATATATATATATATATATATATATATATATATATATATATATTTATATTTATATAAATATATATATATATATATATATATATATATATATATATATATATATAAATATATATATATATATATAAATATATATATATATATATATAAATATATATATATATATATATATATATATATATATATATATATATATATGTATATATATATCTTTTTATCTTTTTTTTTAAACAGTCGCCTTTTCCTGGCCTTTTTAATGCAGTTTTCATGCTTTTGCATTGGCCGCCAGGAATAGGTGCATTACCTGTGAGGGAAGCAAAAAGTTGGTAAAAATGGTAATTTTCAAACATACATATATAGTTTATGTTACCCATAGCACTGCTGTCATAATCCTTTAATTCTGAAAAAAAGCATTATTGTTCTATTCTGTAGGTAAGTGCACCTCTAGAGGGAAGGAGATACAGATATTTACCTTATTTATCTATGTTTTGCATGTAAACAATTGCATACAATATATTTTTCAAAGATTTTGTTTAAAAAACTATATGTTACTCATTTTCTAATTCATCTTTTTCTACTTAGAAGTATGTGATATTATTTTACGGGGTGGGGGGATGCAAATGCAAGAAAATTGCTTTTCTAAGAAATATGAAGCATTAAAGTGCTTACAGTATATAAAGGCTTTGAGGTTAAAAAAAAATCAAAGAACCACAGGAATTGCAGATACAACCTTAGAATATTAACTATGATTTTACTTACTTTCATTAGCATTTGAGATAGGGGGGGGGGGGGTGTTGCAGAATACTTTTGAGGATCACCTTCGAAACTTTGTATCTGGCAGCAATATTCATCTATTCAGTGATGAGATACCAATATAATGAGACATTGATAGTGTATTCTTTTTATCAAATTAAATGAATATTCTCCAGGTATGGTTAGTAAACACGATCATATTCTTACTTTAAAAAATAAGATTATACTTTAAATTTCTTCTGTTATGGACATGATAAGTCTTCCTCTACTTGATCCAAAACATGTCTTGTTAATGATGCATCTGCTGTAATTTCCATTACAAAGCATTACAAACTAAAAACAAATATTCTTGTAAAGAAGTATAATTTTTTTCCCAAATACACAGGTTAGTAGCAGAAAAAAATACTTGATTTGGTGGAAACAAATAATATAACAACATATGAAACAAATATATTTACTAATGAATTTGTGAATGTTCCTACCATTTTCTGTTTGCTGTGCTGATGATGAATAATGCCAAGTTGCAGATGTTCTCAGTGTACTGCAAATGCCAATGTCAGTGCTCTACATTCTATGGCAATCAATAGCACTTTCTTTAGTACTTTTGCATCTTTCACAGCAACAGCCCATTATAAAGATGTTTTGGTGGAATGTGAAATACTCTCTTGAGAAAATGTCCTACATGTTGATGGGGGTCTAAACATCCTAGCCCACCATGACACATTACATCCAACTCATATTCATGACAAGTATGTAGTATGTGAAATGAATATAAAATAAAATTATAACTTCATTCTTATAATGTTTTTAGTGTTACCCAAGATGATTTGTTCCAAATATTATTAAATTCGTAATGATAGACTCTTTGGTGACTAAACATTAATAAAGTAATAATATAAGAACAATAATAGTAATAAAACGAAAGATCTGTACTGGACAGAATGTCAAAGGGTTAACATCAAGAACTATCATGAATTTACCTGTGATATATATCCATTTTATGATGTATTGCAATGTCTTAAGCAAGTCTCCAAGAAACAGATTATCACTCATACTGTTTTTATTTTTCAACAGACACCTTTGTTAGTCTTTATACTGACTCGAGTTAAAGCCTCCCCAGGAAGCAAAAAAGGTCGATGAAGTTTCAACATCAGTTCATCAAAAGATTAATTTTGCTGAAGGAAGAGGAATGGAATCTTGCAGAAAGTCTATAATTGAGCCTCTTGACAACGATATTTGGATCTAATATCAAAAAGTTCATCATGAAATATGAATAAATGGGTGAACGTTTCGCAATACAAACGTCTAAACATATTCAAAATTACAGACAAATTTACTAGATTTTCTAACTTGCGTGTGATTTATTCTCGTTTTCCTCCGTAGTTTAAACGCGAGACACTATCATACTTTAAAAAGAGTAATAAAAGTATTCTAAAAAGTCAGCTTAGTCCATAACTGTAATTACATGACAGTAAGGTAATCCTGAATATTTATGCTTTCCGATCGCCAGTTTTTAACACTATTATTTGAATATATGCTTTTCTTTATATTCATTGTTTTCATTAACTCCTTCGCAAATGAAGGTGACATTATACTTTGTGTTTGTATTTCTTGGTTAAAGGAAACATTCTGTAAATTTGCTTGTATCTTTTCCTGATTATTTTATTCTCATTTTTGTATTTCATGTTGTTTGCCGACGATGCATGCTCCATGTCGTGATATTCAATATGGAAATGATATATTAATACACGAGCTTCCGACATCACCAAAGGCGATGTAACGACCAGGATAAAGGACCAAATAT
>BOPN01001435.1:165558-173058 GCA_017312705.2 Penaeus japonicus
CTCTTTTGTATCTCTTGTCAATACTCCTAGTATTTCTACTGTATTATTAGAGTATTCTATTACAATATCCATTCTAGTTGCTAATTCTCTCCTGATATAAAGAGCTACTCTTCTGCTTCTCTTATTTCTATCTTTCCTTATTAGTTCATAGTTATTAATTTTAATTTCTTCATTTGTTATATCTTCATTCAGATGAGTTTCTGCAAGCCATATGTAGGTTCTGTCTGGTTACTTTTTGGATATAATTCCTATATATTTATCAATATGAGTCTCAAATACATTATTTCTTTGCGTTTCTACAATACCTATTGTTATTAGATAGCTGATGTCGTTTCCCCCTATTTTGGGGGAGCTGGACCTCCCCCGGTGTAGCGTGGTCGTTCATCACCTGCCTTTGTTCGAATAGGTATGCTTCGCAGGACTGAATGTCCTTGTCTATTGCTGGTGATATACCTGTGTTTTCCTGCTCTGTCCTTTTCTGTTTTCTCTTAGTTTATTTATCAATGTCTTTTGACTTTGCCTTTTCTCGTAGCTCAATTCAGGTGATATCCATGCTTCTTTATATTCGTCAATTTCCTTTAGTTTCATATTCTTTCCAATCAGTTTCCATTTCTGTTTTTCATTTTCTAATTTGACCTTAATTGGCCTTGGTCTCAAAAGCCTCCTTAAATATTTGCCTTCTAAAGGCACTTTCAATTTTGATAATTTCATTGAGGTTCAATTTTGTTATAATATCATTAATCATCTTCATATCATTTGCTTTCCTGATTTCAGAATCATTTTCTTCTTTTTCTTCTAGATTGTATATAAAGAGCCTATTTGCTCTTAAATGCATCTTCATTTTTCTTCTCTCTGACTTTTCTTTGTAGGTTGTTTTGGTTTCTATTAAGCTTCTTTTGTCACCTACAACCTTCCAGTCAGCCTCATCTTTTTTTGGTTGTTCAGTGTCTGAAATATCATTGTCTAGAATATTTTTGACCTGTTTATCTGATTTTCGCCTTACTATTTCAGAAAACAGTTTTTATTCTTCTTCATGATTTACTTTACTTGGCTCACCTTTTAGATTTTCTTATATCTTCTTTGCCTTTACTTTAACATTTTTAGTGTTTTGTACAGTCATTTCTGTTTCCAATTCAGCCTTTTTTTCTTTAGGCTTTTCTTTTTTCTCTTGTTTTAATTAATGAATTTCAGCTTTCAATATTTGCATCTCCCTCAAGCACTGGATCTTGAAATCCTTTAATTCTTCATACATTTTCTGAATTATGCCCCTCACACTTTTTGGGTGTGCTGATTTTTTGGTCACCGATATTGGTCATAAAATCAGCAGACCATTTCCTGAAACGTACTCATCCCTCGAGAATTTCTCTGACAGTAAGAGTCCTCAGGAGCGATGTCGACCTCGAAACTACTACAGCCATCAGAATATCAGAACTGACTGAATAGGGTTAATTGCACCCTGGGAGCCACGGGCCTTCTTTATCTTGAGGTGTAATTAGTGGGATTTATGTTTGTGTTTGTGCTAAGAAGTGTTTGATTTAGTCTTCTCTTTGGGCAAGGCTTCTTTATACATTGGTGTTTCTGGTTTGTGCAAGGTTTACGTCTACAATCACAATGCTGGGAAACCATCTATCTTTTTAGCATAATAGGGATGCTGTTTCTGAATATTTTTTATGCATGAGTATTATAAGAGATTTTGGAGTAGCATTTTGTTGTATATTGGCATGGGCGTGTTAAATGTCATGATCCTGTGAGTTGAGAATCTTGTTCCTCCTCAAGTACTGACATGAATCTTCATGATTCGAAACTTCGGTATTTTGTATACATTTACCACAGCGACCTCATACTTGGCCGAACCCTTAGCTTAGATGGCTTCTCACGATCATGTATTTTGCCTTGATCTCCTTGGGAAAAGAGGATTAAAACCATACTCTGTGAATTTTTGTTAGCCAATTGTCGAGACGAATCGGGTCATCTATTTCTACTTGGATAAAAATAGATAACCATTATGAGCTTCAGTAACAGATAGCCTTTATGAACTTTAAAGCAGTGCATGGCTGCAACTCCTGTGATGTAGAATATTTCGAATTATTTCGCCCACCATGATGACATAGCATAAGGGTGATTGATGATGGTGAGAGTGGAAGCCTAGCAGGTCCTCTTATTGACAGTGATGCGGTAATGGTTTCCAAAGAGGTCAGCATATGGCACTACCAGCGGTCTTTGTGTGTTGGGCCGCTAAAGAGACATGCCAGAACTAGTGAGTATGAGCTATTTTGCGATGTGAAGAAAGAGCATGGCCCAGTCCTCAGGTAAGGTGGCCCCTACGATGACGATGGTTTCTTTGATACGGTCGAACTTTGTGTATCAGGGGTCATCGAGGTCCCCGAAGATTAAAAGGAGTTCTGGTGCAAGATGCGCGACGAGCAGACGGTATTTTGACATCTGTGAGATGCTCTGGAGGAGTTCGTGTATATATATTAGCTAGGGAGCAGACTGGAAGTCTTGCAAGCAACTGACATTTTGTTTGTGGTTTGTGGTCACCAATGTTGTAAAGGAAAGTATGTTGCCGTTTTTGTATCTTTATTGAGTGTAAATTTTGATTTATTTTCAGCCAATCACGAGCCAGTAATGTGCATGTGTCACATCAACAATACCCTGTTGACAGATCAGAACAAACTTTAGAACCTTCACCCCCAGCGTCCATAACACTTCATAATTTCCATTTATGCATTTTTACTCATCCTGTTGTGTCTTAACCCACTAGTCTTTACATGCCTAGTTCTCAATCTCAACTTTAGCATTCCTTGCATAAGCGGGTTCTGCATCCTCTGTTGGTATCTTTCTTGCTGCCTCCCCTTATCTAGACTCTCTCTGTCAGCTAGTAAGGATAAGAATAAGCCAGATTAGCGGAGCAGATGTCATCGGGGCTCGTATACAGTATAGTGACCTTGCCTGTGTCAGCGAGTGATGACTCGTGAAAGTGTGCCAACGAGTGTTGACTCGGTCTGACCTTGGTTCTTACCCACCGTGGTGCCCAGTCACAACAGTAACCGCCAGGCGACAGTGGAAACTCATAAGTTTGGACGGGGATCGATCTGCCGACCAAGTGTCTGCTGGTGACAGCTGTTCCATGATTTGGTCCGGCATTATTACCCAATTTATTATACGCTGCCTATTCTGTGAGGACCGCCATTATTACACATGAACCATATTTACAATTTTGATTTATTGTGGTAAATGTGCAACAATATTAGGCAATGTTTTCCTACTTGCGCTGGTTTATGATCTTGGAAAGTCGAGTGTAAAGTGAATTTTGCTATTATATTTATCCTTCTTTAAAAATTATTATTATAAACTTAGAAATTGTGTTTGTGTGAGAGAGAGATATTGTCGTAATTATATTAGTAGTAGTAGTAATAATGATATTAATGATGATGTAAGTATTTATGATAGTATTAACAGTATTGTTAATTATAGTGATGAAAGTACTAATAATACTATAACTACTACTAACAATGATGATGATAATAGTGGTAATAATAATGAAAACAATAACAAAAATAATTATGATAATGATAATTGTAATGACGATAATGAGAATAGCAATGGTAATGATAATAAAACTGATAAAACTGATGATGAAAAAATAATGATAATTTCAATGACAACAATCATCATCAAAATAATATCCGTGATAATACAATTATCATAATATTATCAATTATAAAAACAATTATCATAAGAGCATCAATAATATTAGAATGACAATAATGATATTGATTTCGATAATGTAAATAACAATAATGAAATTGATAACTAGCGGTGATGATAATAATAATTATAGTAATAATAATGATAATAGTGTTAATAGTATTAATAAAAATAGTTCTGCAGTATCAGTGATAAGGATATGAATAATGATAATAATAATAACAATGATAATAATGAAAATATTAATAATTATAATAAAATTGTAATAATAATGATAGACATGATAATAATAATATTGACAATGATATTATTAATAATAAAAATAAGTATCATTATAAAAAATCTAATTAGGATTATAATGATGAAAATAATAATAAGAATAAGAAAAATAAGAAATAATGATATTAATAATTGAAATTATAATCGTATCATCACTATTACCATAATCATACCATAATTATAATGATGGTTATCTTCATAGCAATAATGATGATTATAGTCATAATAGTGATTATACTATACAAATATATGATATAATATAGTATAATAAGATAAAATAGTAAAATATGATATGAAAAAAGAAAAATCATACTGATAACCAAAATAATAACAGTAATGATGATAATAGTAAGAATGAAAATTATTATAATGATTATTATTGTCATAGTCATCATAATTACTTTTACTATTATGATACAAATGAAAAAAAAAATAATGAAAAGAAAAAAAATATAGATTAAATATGAAATTAATATAAAGAATAAAATAAGAATAAAACTTAATGATAATCAATTGATAAAATAAAATAAATCTTTAGATAAATGAGAGAAGAGATAACAAAATAAAATGCTGATGCAAGATATAAGAGTATGGTAGAGAGAGGAGTTCATTTATAAAAGTTGCATGGGCAATATACATCTGACTTTGGATAATTGTTTGAAATTGTGGGCATTGCCTGAATCGTGATATTATGAGCAAAAACGTATTGCATAAATTTCTCTTGTTTTATTTTCTGATATTTAAAGAAGGAAATAATAATCTACGCGATTATAATAATGTGATTAACATTTTTATTACCTTATTCCTTTTTATCAAAATCAGTTTGTAAGAGTCATAGGTTACTTATTTACGCCCTCAAAGAAAGGTCTACCCAATATAGACATAAACGATATATCTTTATTCGGTCATAACAACCCTTTTACCATATTGAGACTTAGTTCGCGCCCACTATCTTTCACCTTATTCACAGTGTTTTATAGTAAGGTTGCCTAAAATAACAAAAGCAGTCAATTTACTTGATTTAAAAATGTTAATGGAATCTGTAAAATTACTGTTATAATCAGTCGCAAATATATGGCAATGTTCTTAATCTACTTACCTTGAGGCCTGTTTACAACCAAGAGGCCCTCGACGGCAAACAGAACTTGCACAGCCCAAGGCATGAAAATATAGGATCGTACGACCATCAGTGAGCTTTGTCGTGAACTGGATGAGTGTAGGGAGGCAGACTAGCGCAGCACCTACCACGATGACCAATAGCGGCGAAATAATGAAGTAAACAATGAAAACAATATTGCAATATTTAATCAAGGAGACTGCGAATTCCTGATTTACCTGTAGAATTAGTTCAGCGTGTGGAACAGCGTCGGCATGATCGTCCTCGCCCTGTCTTGGTACGATCGGTGAAGCAACCTGATCGCAGGCCATAAGGAGTGTGCGAAACTTTGCTTATATAACATTCCTTAATGACGACCTGTGATTGGATTCACAAACAGTTAAGTCGGACCAATTTCATACGAAGGGCCGCCCGATCGTTGTAAAATATTTCCTTTTTCCTCGGTACCAAGTTAATCATTAAATACGAGTCGTAGGTCACCTTTATAGAACACTGTGTTGATTTCTCAGCTCTTACCATATTATATGATGACTGAATTCCCTTCATTTCCCCCTTCTGTGAGACCGCCCTTATGCAGCCGACGGCCAATGACCATCATGACTGTTCTTATAAATCTAGAGTTTGATGTTTTTTTGTTTTTTTTTCTTCACATAAAGATAAAGGCGTACGACTGCTCGATGAATAATTTATCAATATGGAGTTAAAGAAAATGAAATGCAATAATTTTCCGAAGTGAATGCTCTCTTATCGCCTCAATATCTTTATATCTTAAGCCTCAACATCCGCAGAACTCTCCCTTTTTCAGTTTCAGTTAACCAGATTGTTGATAGAGATGATGTGAAAGGATTCTTATGAAACCCGATTTTTAAAACCTTTGTTCTTTATGCGTATGCTCATTAACTTAATGGATATACACCTTCTCAGTAGAGATACAAAAGGAGGAGGAATAGCATTATATCTAAGTAATAGACTTAGTGGTGGCATCGGCAGTGATGCCACGCTTGGGCTAACACATATTGAATGATTCTTTATGGAAACGAAGTATCTAAGAAACACTTTCATAATCGATATGATATAGAAAAAAACACCTTGTGCTAACCCTTAGCACCTCTAGTTTCATTAACGTCTACTTTAGGATCTATCACTTCCAGTTCAACCATACGTACTTAGTGATGGATTGCGTCATCTTGATTTGATGAAATACGATGAACCCAGTGTGAGTGAACCTTTCTGTCTCGGACATGTGTGACTCTTACTAGTGCGACGATATTTGACTACAACTAGAGTAGTGATTCAAGAAATTATGTAAATAGTGGTATTATCTATAGGACGGCGACAGACAGTCTTACTTCTTTTCAAACCAGCATTCTCCTGCTAAACGAAAAAAAGACTAATGAATGCAAGATCCATAGTATTTTTTTTTTTTTCATTTGGTTTGGCTCATTTCGACTGGCTTCAGATCATGAATGGTAATGACATAAGATATACTTTAATCTTTACATGGAAACATTTCAAGAGCTTTATATCGTCCATTTTCTTATTCATCATTACAGAAATAAAAATGAACATTTTGGTAAACGTTATATCACCCACTTTTAGTTTTAGAGAAAGAATAACCACAAAGATTGAGAACTTAATTATTATTTTACTATTGTTGGTAACAGATTTGCTGATAGTGATTTTAATTTTTATCATACCTACCCCGTAACCTTTTCCTTTAGATTATCACCTGTTACCATTGCTGAGGTTTTGACTGTCATACGTTCATCAAACTGTTCTTCAATACGATGGTATATCCATGAGCTTGATGAAATTCCTCTTTACATACACAATGAACTTATCGTTCTGCCTCATCATCTCCCGGTTGCAAAAGTTGTAACTATCGCCCTATAACCAAGATGCCAAGCATCAGTAAGATATTTGAAGAGGTAGTAGGCAACATACTAATAGAGTAAATCACATGGTTTTATCTACTATATGAGTCACAATATGGATTCTGTCCCAAACTTTCTACAGATCTTACAATTCATAACCTTACTAGTAATATGTATAATGTCATCGTTAACAAAATGTTTCAAGTTGCAGTATTTTCAGATCTCAATGAAAGCCTTTGATACGACTTTTCACAGAATTTTAGTGTACAAACTTCAACTTATGGCATCTGGGGCCCAGCTCTGTAATGGTTCGAGAGCTATCTAAGACACTGAAAGCAATATATACACTACAGTAACATCAAATCCTCTCCTTACCTAAAATTTCTCTTGGTTTGTGACACCTCTGTTTACGTATGTGGGCATGACTTGAAACAGATTGTCAGTGTGCTTAATAAAGAACTTGTCAAGGATAATGAATTTAGCATCATTTTCGAGAAAACAAATGCTATAATTATACTA
>BOPN01001435.1:185558-188058 GCA_017312705.2 Penaeus japonicus
CTTACGAAAGAATTCCAAATTTTAAATCCTCTGAATAGAAGTCTTGTACTAATTGATTTAGTCCTCTAGTATTCATAACATGATTCATGAATTAAAGGCGGCGTCAATTGGATATAGGCTATTAACAGACTCATAGATACTTTAGCTGAAGCATCAAAAATATTATTTGCTTTTAAAAGATGAATTCTATAGAATACGGAGTTGTGTGCTCTAGGTAATGGCTAGAATTCACGACTCGTACTTTTTTCTTTTAGAACAAAAGCTAGATAAATATATTTTATGGCTCCTGCAAAAGGCCGGTCATTACTGATGTGGGGATAGGCTATGGAAAAAAATTGTTTAAGCAGACAAGGATTCTGTATATTCATCACTTTATAGTTTCTATTTCAGACTCAATATGGACTTTCCACAACTGTTTGTGATTCACCTCATATGCAATGTTAATAGCAACGTTATCAATTTTATTTCGATGACATGCATGCGCGAAGAATGAATAGTATAATTATAGCATTTGTTTTCTCGAAAATGATGCTAAATTCATTATCCTTGACAAGTTCTTTATTAAGCACACTGACAATCTGTTTCAAGTCATGCCCACATACGTAAACAGAGGTGTCACAAACCAAGAGAAATTTTAGGTAAGGAGAGGATTTGATGTTACTGTAGTGTATATATTGCTTTCAGTGTCTTAGATAGCTCTCGAACCATTACAGAGCTGGGCCCCAGATGCCATAAGTTGAAGTTTGTACACTAAAATTCTGTGAAAAGTCGTATCAAAGGCTTTCGTGAGATCTGAAAATACTGCAACTTGAAACATTTTGTTAACGATGACATTATACATATTACTAGTAAGGTTATGAATTGTAAGATCTGTAGAAAGTTTGGGACAGAATCCATATTGTGACTCATATAGTAGATAAAACCATGTGATTTACTCTATTAGTATGTTGCCTACTACCTCTTCAAATATCTTACTGATGCTTGGCATCTTGGTTATAGGGCGATAGTTACAACTTTTGCAACCGGGAGATGATGAGGGAAGTCAGAACGATAAGTTCATTGTGTATGCTATAAAAAGAGGAATTTCATCAAGCTCATGGATATACCATCGTATTGAAGAACAGTTTGACAACGTATGACAGTCAAAACCTCAGCAATGGTAACAGGTGATAATCTAAAGGAAAAGGTTACGGGGTAGGTATGATAAAAATTAAAATCACTATCAGCAAATCTGTTACCAACAATAGTAAAATAATAATTAAGTTCCTCGCCAATCTTTGTGGTTATTCTTTCTCTAAAACTAAAAGTGGGTGATATAACGTTTACCAAAATGTTCATTTTTATTTCTGTAATGATGAATAAGAAAATGGACGATATAAAGCTCTTGAAATGTTTCCATGTAAAGATTAAAGTATATCTTATGTCATTACCATTCATGATCTGAAGCCAGTCGAAATGAGCCAAACCAAATGAAAAAAAAAAAAATACTATGGATCTTGCATTCATTAGTCTTTTTTTTTCGTTTAGCATGTAGCAGGAGAATGCTGGTTTTGAAAAGAAGTAAAGACTGTCTGTCATAGATATATAGATAATACCACTATTTACATAATTTCTTGAATCACTACTCTAGTTGTAGTCAAATATCGTCGCACTAGTAAGAGTCACACATGTCCGAGACAGAAAGGTTCACTCACACTGGGTTCATCGTATTTCATCAAATCAAGATGACATAATCCATGCCTAAGTACGTATGGTTGAACTGGAAGTGATAGATCCTAAAGTAGACGTTAATGAAACTAGAGGTGCTAAGGGTTAGCACAAGGTGTTTTTTTCTATATCATATCGATTATGAAAGTGTTTCTTGGGTACTTCGTTTCCATAAAGAATCATTCAATATGTGTTAGCTTAAGCGTGGCATCACTGCCGATGCCACCACTAAGTCTATTACTTAGATATAATGCTATTCCTCCTCCTTTTGTATCTCTACTGAGAAGGTGTATATCCATTAAGTTAATGAGCATACGCATAAAGAACAAAGGTTTTTAACTGGGTTTCGCAGAATCTTTTCACATCATCTCTATCAACAATCTGGTTAACTGAAACTGAAAAAGGGGAGGGATTCTGCGGATGTTGAGGCTTAAGATATAAAGATATTGAGGCGATAAGAGAGCATTCACTTCGGAAAATTATTGCATTTCATTTTCTTTAACTCCATATTGATAAATTATTCATCGAGCAGTCGTACGCCTTTATCTTTATGTGAAGAAAAAAAAACAAAAAAACATCAAACTCTAGATTTATAAGAACAGTCATGATGGTCATTGGCCGTCGGCTGCATAAGGGCGGTCTCACAGAAAGGGAAATGAAGGGAATTCAGTCATCATATAATATGGTAAGAGCTGAGAAATGCTTACAGTGTTCTATAAAGGTGACCTACGACTCGTATTTAATGATTAACTTCACCGAGGAAAAAGGAAATATTTTACAAACGATCGGGCGG
>BOPN01001435.1:198058-200558 GCA_017312705.2 Penaeus japonicus
ATCTAAAACTGCGATTCAGTATCAGATTATACCAAGCTTTCTCATAGCTTATAGATTTCCTATAAAGTGCTGGAATCGAGGTTTCCCTGGAAAGTAGGTAAATTATATATATATGCATATACTGGATATGCAGATGGTGTAAACGGGCAGTAGATCTGAGGCTTATATATATATATATATATATATATATATATATATATATATATATGTATGTATATATATATGTATATATTTATGTATGTATGTATATATATGTATATATATATTCTTTTCTTTCTTTTTCTTTTTCTTTTTTCTTTTTCTTTTTTCCCCATAAACATCGGAAAAAAATAGTTCACTGAAGCAGAAGCTGAACCAAAACAGTAGCGAATAAGTAGTTGTAGAAGTTACAGAAAGTAAATAATGAGCAATAACATTAAACATTAAGAATGAAATAAAGAAAAATTATAAGAGAAAGAAGATAGCATAACGAAAAGAAATACGTAAGCCGACCGAAATGAAAGTATATTCAAGTTTAGTAAGTAAAAATAGTGGTAATTGAGTCAGGTAAAATAGCACAGAAAAAAATATATGTTTAGAGAGAAATGTATAGGAACGAGTAATACATATAAATGAAAAGTAAGCAATACTTATAGGAATACTAAAACTTTACTCAAATTGAAAAAATACATATGAATTAACATGAAAATGAAATGAAATTAATAGCATACCAAAGCAAAACACTAAACAAAACAAAAAAGGGAGATTTTAAAATGGGTAAAGCGGATCTTGTTTAAAACATCAGTAATAAATGTCTTGTTAAATAATCGACTAGTTGTTCAACATATATTCAGAACTAAGGTAAATGACCCAAGGAACAAGTGGATATTACAGTTGAGGGTAAATACAAACACACAGGTCTCCAGTTGAGACTTTGTTTTCCAAGTCATTGGTCTCTCTCTCTTTCAAACACGAGGAAGTATTGTAAAACATTTTAGACCACATATTTGGATGTTTGAGGCAATTATTTGTTGTGGTGACTTTTTAACATGATTACCATATTCAATTCTTTTAAGGCATAGATGAGATTCTATAGCTTTATAGTTAAATGAATTGAAGCTGCCTTTTATCAGGCAACATATGCTAAAGTTATTTCATCTACCATTTTCCTGTTTTTTTGTGAATGCAAATATCTGTCAGAGTTCATAGTATACATTATCGACACAGACACTTGGCAACCACATTTAATCTTTAATGTTATTGTATTATTGATTGTAGACTATATTGATATATATTATTTTTTTGTTGAGCAGTTGAGTGTCATGTTTGTGATTTGACCTCATGTGTGCATGTAGTGTATTACATGATTTTTCTCATTTTTGTTTGTAGCCTCATGCACTATGCATGAAAAACAAAGTTTGGTTCCTGTCTTCAGAGGATACTACCCTCTGATTTTAGATGATTATAGGAAGAATTTCAGGTGATGTTGATGGTGGGGATAACTCCAAGGATAAGAAAGAAAAACCTTGGAATAACCTTCATGACACATGACTTCTTTGGAAGCTGTGACCTGCATTTTTAGTGATGCAAATGTTCACAACTCAGTAACTGAATAAGAAATTGGTGTTTACTTTTAGACATGAAGCAAGTGTCTAATTTTAGTGTGATCCTTCACTTACACACTTACAGAAGCTTTCATTCAGCTGATCTTAGCAGTTTAATGAAAGAGAGGTTGTAATATGTACCGATTGAAAAGCTAAGTCATCGTGTTCATAAAGAGTGAGTGTGTGTGTGACAATATATGTATATATATATATATATATATATATATATACACACACACAAATATACACATAAAAATTTATACACACACACACACACACGGATACTTTGCGTAGAGAAGAGCTCAGGAACCAGGTGCAAAGAAAACAAAGTGCCCCGTTCGCTTCACATGAAAAAATGAATAAAATGAAATAAGGGAAGACGAAAGAAAAGTAACAACAAAACTTTCCGGTTTCCGTGGAAATGGATACTACGTAATAGGCAGCATCTTTCAAGCCTTTTGAAAACATAAAACACATTAAGATAAACTAATAACATGATATTCGTGGTAGTTGCAGCAGTAATAATGGTTGAAGTAATAGTAGCAGAAGTAGTAGCAACTTTAATTCTTAGAAACAGTACTAGTAGTTGTGGTAGCAGAAGTAGTTGTAGTAGTAGTAGTAGTGGTAGTAGCACTACTGGCAGTAGTAACAGTAATAGTGGTAATAACAGTAGTAGTAGTAATAATAATTCTAGTAGTAGTACAGCTAATAATGAAAAATGAAAAGAAAAAAGAATAGAAAGCAAAAGGTAAGAAAACAGAGAGTAAAACAAAGGCAAGAGTTCGTAAAGGTAGTTAAAACAATGGTAAAAGTAACAGCAAAATGATAAAACGAGAAAGAAAAATGAAACATGTGTTTTCAACAGGAAAAGCGACAAAAGCAAGAGATAAGCAAGACATAGTTAAAACAGCATTAAA
>BOPN01001435.1:225558-228058 GCA_017312705.2 Penaeus japonicus
ACATCCTGCGAAGCCGAGATAAAACGAGATAAATCAGGCTAGGTTGGAGTGCCTTCGGTACACATAGTAATATATTACGAAGTCGTCTGCCACTATGTCTAAAGAGAAAGATTTTTGACCAATGCGTCCTCCCCGTCATGACATATGGATCAGAGACATGCACTACGACCAAGGCACTCGAGAGGAAATTAGTAAGCACCCAAAGAGGAATGGAAAGACTTATGCTAGGAGTTAGCTTAAGAGACAAGAAAACGGCCACATGGATCAGGCAGCAAACAAAAGTAGAGGATATACTCAAGACCAACAAAAAGAAAAGGTGGCAGTGGGCTGGATACATATATCGGAGACAGGACAACAGGTGGACAAAGAAAACAACAGAATGGGTAATACACGACACAAAGAGACCCAGGGCAAGACTAATGACTAGATGGTGGGATGAAATAACAAAATTCGCAGGAGTAAACTGGAATCAGAGAACACAAGACCGGAATGACTGGAAAAGATTGAGAGAGGCCTACCTCCTGCAGTGGATTGATACAGGCTGATGATGATGATGATGATATATATGTATGTATGTATGTATGCATGTATGCATATATACATATACTTATATATATACATATATATATATATATATATATATATATATATATATATATATATATATATCCAAAAATTGCTTTCGCCTGATGAGGAACTTTCTTTAAAAGTTCGAAACGTCGCGAGTTTTTCCTTTCGATTTGTAGCAGTGTTTTATTAATACACACACACACACACACACACACACACACATATATATATATATATATATATATATATATATATATATATATATATATATATATATATATATATATATATATATATATATATATATATGCATATATAAATGTATATTCATACATATATTTGTGTGTGTGTTTGTGCGATATTTAATACTTCTTCTTTAAAGTTTTTAATACTGCATTCGTATTATTATGCAAACCGTTTATTACGGCACTCTCGTGCAGAAATGTGTGTTCAGTCTTAATTCATCTTACAAATTTGTGACTAAGGTTATCAACTTGCAAATATTTATATTCAAGGAAATCGCGGACATATTAATCACTTCGGTTGCCTGTGTGTCCTACCGATATATAAGGCAAGAAAACAAAAAGAGTTTTGACGAGGGAATCGTTGTCTGCATCATATGAAATGCATCCACTGATGTGCCTGTTAATGACACATCGTAAAATTTGCTGCTGACTTAGTCATGTTGACAGCAACATATTAAATCACCAGGAGGCCAATGTTGTACCCTACTGATACTGTATCAGTTTTGGAATATATTCAAAGGTTATTTCATACTCATGCTTGTTAAAGTCTTACAAATGGAATATAGGTAATTCTGTTCAAAATATCATTTGAGTGCTGCCAGTCGGAAAAAAGAAAAACTTTCCTCCAACTAGAATAATCAAAGTTAAAAGATTGGTAATTTTTTTCAAAAATAATTTCATAGATTATGAAATGATGCGATATATATTCGAGTATTAAGAATATCCCACTTGAATGCACCATATATCATGGTCTTCATCATTGCAGATATTTTGGTTATTTCAACTCATTGAAGCAGAAAATAAGAGCTTCTAAATTGATTAATGCTACTATTAAGGGTTGTCACTTCCTTCCGTTATATACCACGGATGCACAATCAAGGGCTTGAAGTAAACACCCCGTTAAGTAAAATAAAGTTTTTTTTAATAACGAGATGGAACACAAAATGAAGAGAGAGTCTCATCCCTGCCGCTGTCTCGTAGAACAACAAAAAAGCCTCAGGTTTCAATATTTCACGAGTTATACAGCACGTATAATATGTAGAAAACAATACACTCTCCTGCTACACGCGTATGCCACATGACATCAAAAGAATATAATAACGTATGACAATATCAAGTATATAGTGACATGTAATGAAGAAAATAAATGTCTAATGCGACTAGCACTTTTTATAAGATTATAACTATATCACAACTAGAATAATCAAAGTTAAAAGATTGGTATTTTTTTCAAAAATCATTTGGCGGCATTTTCGAATGTCCCTCGCCTCGCATAGGTCTAGCCGACATTATGCTCGCATGAGACACTATCACACTATACCCACTAATACTACTGTTGACATAGAACGGGTGAGTTTAAAACCAATGGTTAAGAACTTTGTTGAAAAAAAGACTGCGCTGTTTATCTTTCACGTTTACTTCTTATGAAAAATTACTTCTTAAGAATTTCTAAAGATAATTATCATCTAGGTTGAATCAGTGTCACCCCTGATGTATGTATGAATCGTATTAATTAATCTAATTAATACAACACCTTTTATTTTATCCAAAATTTAAAAGATTATCACATTTCATCGGTGTTATTCAGACACCTCTGTTATATTAATCTAGAAATATTTTGTTTCCGTTTAGGGATGGAAGCCATTTTGTACAGTACATACATCACTGTATTATTGAGTAAGAAG
>BOPN01001435.1:243058-245558 GCA_017312705.2 Penaeus japonicus
ATTTTTTTTTTCATATGGTGATGAAGGTGAGGATAGGGAGGAGAATGATGATGATACTTGAATCTGAAGAATATCAAGATAATATTCAGCATTAATATTGATTATAAGGAATAGATAAAAATAACTGAACATCAATAAAACACCAGAAAAAAAAATATAAAAAAAATTATAGTAACAATGATGATAATGACAATAAAAATGATATTACTGTTACTACACTACTACTATTACTACTACTACTTCCATCAATATAACTAAGATACAATCACAAATATTATTGTACTGCTTCTACCACCACTAGCAGTAGTAGTGATGGTGGCGGTACTAAAAGCAGTGCCAGTAACTACTCTGATAATGATTAAAACTACAACAGACATAATGATATTAACGATAATGATGGTGATTATCATGATGATCACCATAATAACTACAACAAAAAATTAAATAATGTCAATAATAATGATAAAAAACATTGATGACAGTAATAAGAATGATGATCATGATATCATGAACAAAAACAAAGATAATCAGGACATTAAATATGGTAATGACAATAATGAAATCAGTAATCAGTAAATTAGTAAATTAATCAGTAAATTAGCAATCAAATTAGTAAATAGTTATTAAATTAGTACATTAGTGATTCAGTTAGTAAATAAGTCATTAGATTAAAAAATCAATAATGAAAGTAATTAGTAATGAAAGTGATTAGTAAATTAGTAATGAAAGTAATGAGTAAATTAGTCATTAAAGTAATGAGTAAATTAGTCATGAAAGTAATGAGTAAATTAGTCATGAAAGTAATGAGTAAATTAGTCATGAAAGTAATGAGTAAATTAGTCATGAAAGTAATGAGTAAATTAGTCATGAAAGTAATGAGTAAATTAGTCATGAAAGTAATGAGTAAATTAGTCATGAAAGTAATGAGAAAATTAGTCATGAAAGTAATGAGTAAATCAGTCATGAAAGTAATGAGTAAATTAGTCATGAAAGTAATGAGTGAATTAGTCATGAAAGTAATTAGTAAATTAGTCATGAAAGTAATGAGTAAATTAGTCATGAAAGTAATGAGAAAATTAGTCATGAAAGTAATGAGTAAATTAGTCATGAAAGTAATGAGAAAATTAGTCATGAAAGTAATGAGTAAATCAGTCATGAAAGTAATGAGTAAATTAGTCATGAAAGTAATGAGTAAATTAGTCATGAAGGTAATCAGTAAATTAGTCATGAAAGTAATGACAAAATTAGTCATGAAAGGAATGAGTAAATCATGATTAGGTACAATAATAATGGCATTAACAACTGTATCGAATGCGTTGGAGGCCCATGTCAACTATACCATACTCTAGACGCCACATGTTTTGTGGTTGCATATTTCAATTTGTTAACTTTGATTAATCCAAACATCGCTATTAAGATGTTAATTAGGCAGTGTAGGTCGATAAGATTTTGTATTCATCTCATGTAAATATATTAACAGTTTATTAGCATTTTGGATTTGATATGATTCAGTAAAAAAAAAATAATAATAATAAAAAATAAATAAAAAAATAAAAAATAAACATAGGGTAACCAAAGGAGCCGAATTACAAAGGTTAATTATCAGAATTGACCGTTAAAAGTGGCTGATTAATTGTTTTATGTAGTGAGCAAACCACATAAGATAAAATAAACACTTAGAGCAAAATAAAAAAACGGTAAAAGTGGAAAGGCAAACCACGATAAGCTTTCGGTCAGGATAATCAGCTGATATATCATATCATGTAAGAAAACAGTGGTAATTACAAAGAAAACTAAGTAGTAGTTATTATAATGATTTAATCAATTTCAGAATGAAACCGTGAAAACTGAAAAAAATTAATTAACCATTTACATATATATATATATGTATATATATATGTATATATATGTATATATATAATATAATATATATATATATATGTATATATATATATATATATATATATATATATATATATATATATATATATATATATATATATACGTGTGTGTGTGTGTGTATATATATATACATACATATATATATATATATATATATATATATATATATATATATATATATATATATATATGTATATATATATATATATATATATATATATATATATATATATAGAGAGAGAGAGAGAGAGAGAGAGAGAGAGAGATAGATAGATAGATAGATAGATACATTGTACATTGTATATGTATAGATATATCATATATATACTGTATATATATATACATATATATATATATATATATATATATATATATATATATATATATATATATATATATATATTATATATATATATATACATACATACATACATATATACATATATATATATATATATATATATATATATATATATATATATATATATATATATATATATATATGTATGTATATACATATATAAATATATAGAGAGAGAGAGGGAGAGATTGTTGTTTTTTGTCGGTTTGTGAAATGATAACTAATTGAATTATTCGC
>BOPN01001435.1:270558-280558 GCA_017312705.2 Penaeus japonicus
ATTTAAATAAATCTCAGAAGATAAGACCGATATTTACTGGTTATGAATATTGATTTAAAGGCACGCGCTCTTAAATGCACGTGCGTGGGTGACATGCCGCGCTCACGGATATGTCTTACGAAAGTCAATATCTCTCGGGTGCGTGCATATTACCAGATATTTCGTGGATTCGTAGCGTAATTGTTTATTGGTTGCACTGACTTTTATTGCTATATTTGATAAGTAGATATCATTAGAGATCCATTAATACTTATTCCAGTGGATTTTATGATGCAGACCGGTTCCTTAAAAACACTATAAAACTGTACAGCCATTGACAAAATTGTGCTTCCCGAGTGTTAGAAAACAGGTCCAAGCTCTCCGGACGGCCCATCGCAGTCTGGGTGCAACAAGCAATAACACGGGCCGCCTCCGAAGAATAACCTAATGTCATATGAATAAATTTCAGTTCTAAGAAAGACGAATACTACAAGATTATTGGTTCTAATTGATCATTAAATAAATCAAAACCATTGCAATGATTGCATGGAAGTAAAATAAGGTTTCATTAACAAAACATATCCACATCATCTTAAAAAGTATCTAAATCTTTATCTGATTCTAAGTCGATTGTAGAAAACCGAATGTGAAAGTAAGAAGTAATGTGACAGATGACCAAAAATTGAAAGGCTCCTCTCGGACTTAATTTGACTTTACTACACAATGTATTATATATGTACATGTGTCTTTCGCAGGGTGGGCTATTCATCATTTTGACTGCAATTAGACACTTCTAACATTAAAGGATAAATATCCTCCCCGGCCTATAGTGAGTATATATGTAGATACCGATACAAATTCAAAAATGTAGAAATAAAAAAAATGTACAGCCTGGTGAGTGGCTATCAAGTAATTAAAAAAAAATACTTATACTCTTCTCATAAAACTGTAAAATTTGCATCACGCGGTGTATAAAGAACATAATGCATTAATAAGGCCCCTATACTACAATTATAATATCCTACAACATTGAGACACACTTTCAGACGCCACATGTAGGTCTCACAAGATAGTAAAACACAACTAGTGAATGAAAAAGAGCTTGCGAAGTCGAGAAGCTCCCTTGCTCTATAATAAAAACCAGCTCTGATGCCTTTCAGGTGGCATTAGTGCCCGTCCTGGGGACCAGTCAAGCAAATCTGTCCCTGTCCGCAATGGATTAAGCAGCGTGCGCCCACTTGAAATATGATGCACCATGACATAAAGGTTTTATATCAAATTACGCTTATAGCACAATGGGCCAGATGGTGGGATCATTCATCAGTTTTGACAAGAAGCATGATTTGTCGATCTGTAGAGTTTGCAGCAGCGATAAGCGTGGCGCCTACGTGAGATAAGCCGTCTTTTTCGCCGGCTTAACAGTGTCTACAGACAGGGAAAAGGTGTACTTGGTTTTCTGTTTCTACACTCTGCCCAGAACGCCGTTGCCAAATGCTTGGCTCCGCCACATTCCCGGAAATCAGCCTATGTTCACACTTGGTTATTTAATTTTCTGATTGTATTACGCTATTTTAGCAACTACACAAAAACTTAATCGAATAAATGATCAAGCTTTCTATATAATTCAAATACCGGTATGATTACGAATATGTATGAAAGGAAGCAGGACAGGTCCAACCGTCGTTCTAATAGTGGCGAGCGCTTAATACGTTTTGTTTCTTCAAATCTTAAATTAATCGAATCTGTACAGATTACATATAAATTCTAACATGGGAACATTTTTTATATAAATAATTTGATCTGTATTCTAAAGATGAATCTCATGTAATATTTGAAAATAATTAGTTTACTATTTGCGCAGATCCGGAAACAGTAATTGGCAGTGACGCTTCCAAAACAAGTAAAACCTTGCTTCTCATTTAATATTACTTGCTCATAATTCATGCTTTTGACAGATTTTCTATGCCTTACTTTGCCGAAGACAAAAGGGTAAATAATCAAATATTATTGCTTAAGCCATTAAATATGTCATTGATTGCGTTTCCCCATAGAGTTATTTATATAACCCCGCCCATGTGTCTAAACATCCCCATGGTACCTATAGTAAAACATATGGAAAAGACTGCTATAAGCTACCAGTGTCTTGGCCGTCCTGCTTAATGCTTGTATAACAAAATAAGCAACGTTCCATATGGCAACACTGAAGTCTGAAGTGGACAGGAAAACTGCCAAAAAGTTATCTAAGAGGGAGACACAAAAACAAAAAAATGTTTACACATCAGGAAGGTATAAGGAACAAAATGTGGTAAACCAGAATTTTGAAGCCGTTTTCCTCAATTTCACATATTTGTTCAATTCACAAATGAATATGATTTATGCAAATTAAAGGATTTTATAAATAAAGTTTTTCCTTAAATGTTCTCATATACCACTCATTTATTCTAAAGAGCGAGGTAAACGAAAATAAAAAGGTCATACTTGAGTGTACCGTGAAGTGACAAACTCCCTACTCTTTTCCTCTTTTGTCTGGGACTTAGAAAGTTCAGAGGATAATCTAAAATAATGGGATCACATTGAGGTGATTTCCGACTTTTAAAATTCGACTTTCTTTATGTCTTATGAATGAATTGCTGAATTTCAGCTGATTAAGTATATGCATTTGATAACCTGAAAGATTTTTTCTTTTAACAACCTTAACAACTAATTAAACTAATCAGAATTTCACCTCACACTCTTCAAAATGTTTTAAGTCCCATTAGAAACGGCCAAACAGTTACGGCGAAGAGTTCAGAAGGTAAAAGACAACAGGAAAACACGCGTGTTGAGATATAGGCCTTTAGAATCCGTCATTTACTTATGTTCTTTAATTTCCAGCATTAAAGAACATTTTTTTTGCATGCTCACGCTTCACTTAGCGAGAGAAGAAGAGCTTATGATAAGTGTCCGGTAAAGCATCAGATTTGAAGACGTGTCACTCAGATGGGAGTGAGGGATATCAAGCACTGATGGCGGCAACCGGGCTTAGTCTTCTGGTGGTTTTTCTTCTCTTTTAATTATACCTGCCCTTACCCAAGTATATTTTATACTCGCCCGTACCCAAGTATATTCTATACTCGCCCTTACCCAAGTGTATACTCGAAAACACGTTCTCGGTCCCTTTAACCATAAAATACGGGACAAAGGGCGTCGGTAACGTGGGAGGAATATTAAATACACGTAGTATCATTTCTCTCTCCTTGTGGCTATTGGCGAGGACACTGCTTTCAGGCAAGTCAGGCTGTTTTTACAGAGTTTCTGGTTTACATTTAACCATATTTATCCTCAAATTTGTATACACGATATGTACCGGTAGTGGGACAGAAAATCATATAAAGAAGTCTGTAAGTTTCATATCAATTGTAAAAAAAGAAAAAAGAAAAAAGTAGTTGAGAACATAGATCAATAATGTAGCTTGTTAAAAATCTAACGGATATGATTATTTAGATTTTTCAATTTCCTCATAGTTTTGCTTCATATTTTTTCATCCTTGTGGTTGATTAGAATTATTTTCTTTTTTTAGCAAGTGCAAACATTGTTTCAACAAAATATAATGTGAAATAATAAAGAGTTAACATGCTTTTCTCTCTTCAAAAGGATGAAGTCCCAACAAAATAAGTCAGTTTTTTTCAATTTAATATAAAAAAATCTTTATGTTTATGTTTTACACGTTCACTCTTTTTCTTTCTATCTTTGGATTATTAATTACACCTTTAAGAGTTCTACAGACTAACAAATACCTGGTCCTCCCTTTACAATGGTATTAATTGTACGTGAAAAGGGTATCAGAAGGTACCACCTCTCTCTCTGTAGCCGGGTTTGGTCTCGAAATCTTCCAGGGTCGTAATCACTCCTGAAGTTCAATCTAATTTTCACTTGACACTTCGTAGCTCTCCCGACTCGTTCAGGTACTTTTTCTAAGGCAGCCACGGATTTCTGGACGGTCGAATGCGTCCTGAACGTAGAAGGACAGCCACTATGACGACAAAACAATTCGAAAGCGACCAGAATGCAGGTCAACAGCGTTTTAGGTTCCGGGTGTTATCTTTTAGGTACCTGCTATGATGTTTGTACACTTCTCTAACGTGTTATAACTTGTCAGAGCGAATTTTTGACAAGTGAAATACCTTCAAAGTGTGGCTCTCCAATGTCTTCTTTGAGAGTCTTGGCGCTAATGAAGAAACACCACGAGGAAAAAAAGTGGTGATAAGGTTTACTAGCTGTGGAAGTAAGGTGGTGATAGGCAACCCAAGTCACCTTTTTCTTTATCCTGCATTCGGCACCGACCTTGTCCCGGAGAGCCTTTCCACAGTAGTGTGACAGCTGGTATGGCCTCGTTTCCCGACATGTTCATCCGCCTAGATGACTTTGCCTCATCGTCCTCACAGTCTTCGTTGTGAAGATGTCACTGGATCCTTTCTTTCGGTCTTGTGTCCATCCACTTACGTACGAAGTTAAATGCATTCTACTTGTGTATTTAATTCTTCATAAAGGGACGTGTACCCTTGATGAGCTGAGACACAGCCTTGTATAATTCAAGCGGTGCTGTGTAGATCTTGGACCACTCTCACTGCTCCCTGGATTTCCACGTCGCATGATTTCCTGAGGCAAATGTGCATCATGGGTGCCTCTTTGTACTCCTGTCTTTGTATTCCATGTCTTGTTGCAGTGCGATTTGCAGGACCATGCAAAGTAGTAGTTTCCAGCAATAGATACTGAAGTCTTCTGCAGACTTCTGGTTGTTGTCAAGTTGTACTGCGGGATTCGTGTCGCTGTGACTAAAGCTCCCAAGATTTACCATATACAGCCTCATCTAAGTTACAGAAATCTCAAGCTTTTGGAAAGGCAACTACATTTAGTGTCAAATTGCTTTCATAAGAAATGAACGTATTGCTCATAGAGAAATCTTAATATAACAGAAAAAGGAACATGACCATGTCACCTATTACATATAAATTGTGTTTTTCATCTGGAAACTTTTCATAAATCATTTCGTGACAGTACATTCGTGGAAACGAAATTCGCTAGACTGACCTAAAATAATCGAAGTCAAGGAAACACCATAGCATAAAATAATACTAATAATAATCTGATATTATGAAGGATGATGATTATGATAACTATGAAGAAATGTAATAAAAAATAATGATAATAATGCCGATGATAAATGAATGAAAACGCTGATTAATATGGTAATTATCATATTTATGATAAAAATAACGACAACAATACAACAATGGTTATGGTGATAATAATGATTGCAAGAGTAATAATGAAAATAATAGTTCTTATAGTAATGATAATGATAAAGATAGTTACTATACTGATATTAATAACGATAATAATGATAGTAATAATATGATTATAATAGTATTAATGATAATAAAAATATTGATAATAATGATACTGATAACAATACTAATAGCAACAACATTAACAATGATAATGATGATAATTATCAATATTACTATTATTATCCTTATTATTACTAATATCAAAATGATAGCCCCCCCCCCCCTCTCTCTCTCTCTCTTGTTGCTTCACATACATACGCACTAAACATGAAATGTGAACATCATGAATAAACTGGCCGCTGTTTTTCTCTTTCTCACATCACACATACGGAAGGATTAGACTATAAATAACAAACGAATCTCAGTAACACCACATTTTCTAATTGTTTCTGTGTTCTTTCATCTGCTCTTTTTTCCGTTGAAATAAATATCATTTCAAAAGTGACAAGTCCATATTTTTTTTGAAATGACCAAACTTCGAGGAAGAAGAATACGAATTTCAGTCATTGCAACAAGTCAACATGTAAATGACTTGTCTACTTCTATATCAAAACCGAAGGGTAAATCGCCCCATTGATGAGACGCTCAGTTTTTATATTTCTTTTTTTCCAAAATATACTAATTACGAAAAAAACAGTATGAACCGATTCCAAAATGATACACTCAATCTATATGAAATAGGTGGCGCTGTGAATATATCTCTTCAGTTTTATGTTCACCCTTCTATTGAAATAAAACTACAATACGAACAGTACTTTCGTCTTTAGAAAAACCTTGAGACAGGAAATGTTTTATCTTTTTCAAAGCCTTATGATTTACGAAGCTTAGATGGAGCAGCATGCATGTGGTAAATGGCAGGAGTTTCAGACACTTCATGAATCCTGCAGAGCAACATGTCAACAACCAAATGAATCGGCGAGGGCCATACGATGCCATTGCAAAGGGAATGTGTATATAAAGAGAGAGGCAGGGATCCCTTGTTTCATATTTTACTTGCATCTTATGAAAAATACATATACATAGTGAGTGAACTGTGAGAAAAGATAACGCGAAATAGAGATGGATTAGCACTCAGACATGTCATAGAGAAACATACGCATGCCAAGAGAGGGTCGGGCAGCGAGTGTGAGGGAACTTTTCCCTTTTCCCTTTATTTTCCATCCTCCTATCTCTTTCTCCATCTCTCTATATATATCCTCTTCCACCCTCTCTCGTTCTCCCATGGGAGAGCACAACTTTTACTTTCTCTCTCACTCTCGCCCATTCTCTCAATCACTTACTCACTCACTCTATTTCTCCTGAATACAGAAATATTGGTTTTACTTCATATAAACTCTTGCACCGATTGAGTATTTGTTAATTGCACTTCGCCTTTCTTCGTCGTAACTGACAAAGCCGAATATCATGAATGCACCTCCTCTTTGTTGTGCCTCATTCCTTACATCTGAAATATTTATCACATATGATAAGTGAAATTTCTGATCATATGCACGTATGCACACAAATGTATAAGACATGACTAGACACCACGTGGTACTATTCTTGCACGATCCTCTGCGGAGGAAGGAAGGCGGACCAGAAATCTAGCCCAAACCGAGCTAGGTCAGATATAATATATGACCTGACTTGCCCCTAACCTCTCCCTCGCTATCGTGCTCGCTCCACTCATTCCCCGACTGGCCGCTTCGGAGTGGAGCGGCTTCTTCCGAGCAAGACCCCGCCAAGCCAAGACGTTCAACAAGCCTCTCGCAACCGCAGATATAATTACTATTACTTTTGGCACCAAGAGATCGAGAGCTATCCGACTTTTGCTTGAAAGCCTATTTGTGACACCCGTTACGATTGGTAACAGCGACGGGAAGCTATTCTGACACTTCACAACGGGTGTCAAATGAAGGATCCATTTTAAATAGTTGGTAAACAAACTTGTCTCCGAAGAAAACTTAACTGCACGCGCCATGAGTCTCGCGACCTCGCATGAGATCTCCCGCAGAGTGTCAGGAGTTTCTTAGGACATAAGGCTGTAGGAACAACCAGGACACCTTCCACATCAACCGTCACTTATTAACTTCTCTTTGAAATGTTTCTATTTGAAATTTCCCCACAAAACCGTAAGTATGTCCAAATGGGCCAATTCTTTCTCGTTCCTCTATTTTCCTACATCCCCTATTTTCCTATATTCCTATATCATATTCGTGTACTCATGTGTTTTATCAGTACAAGAAGTGTTTTTCCACTGTCATTTAACATTAAGTTAATAAATTCTTATTGGTAATCAAACGTATTCATTTATTAATTCCATTATGTGTGTTATGTAGTTTACTGTAAAATGTATTTAAAAAAAGTAATTTTGTATGTCATTTATTTCTATGATGGTACAAAAAAAAAATCTATATACTCGTTAATCATTCTTTTATATTATCAAATTCTATAATTCTTTAACTGCATTACATATGTGAGTGAGTAACCTTTGAAAGTTGATGAACTATTTATAGGAAAATTCTCTATGTAAATCTCCCCACCCTCCCCCGCCCGTGCACGTGGCTTGGAACAGCCATGGCCGCCAACAAAACTTTCACTCCCCCCCCCCCTGAGTATCTCCCCTTCGCCCGCCCTCGGACAGTTTTCATATACTTATTGATTAATAAACAAGGCCTCCATGGTACAACGATACCACCAGAAAGTCTTGGCAAACCTGCCATGTCAATCCTGATGTCCCGAAACCACCATCTTGACGACCACCGCATGGGTGTTGTTGCACTATCAAGAGAAGGTTTATCCGAGTCGTTAAATCTTCGCAATCGTTTTGTGAGAGAGTATAGTATAGTTAGGACTATTCTTGCATTATTTTTCATTTATATATTCATATTAACCATATTAAAAATGAGATATGCTTTTCTCCATTATCATTCATATTGATTAGCCGCCCGGGCCGCTTCGTGCATATCGCTCGGGCGAAGCGACGTCTTCGCAAATCTCTCGAACTGGACTGAACCGCAATCTAATCTTATTCTCAATAAGTTCGTGTTTGGTCTATTTTGAACTGTCTCATTGAATTGGCGAATTCGCCGGACAAACGCAATCAGCCGTAAAAGAATTTCCCGAAATGGAGCAAAGAGATGCAAGCGTTGCAATAAGACGTTTCGTTCAGCTGTAAGCTTCTTATTCGACAGGTCAATTATTGCCTAAATATTCCCGACTCGGATCGATTTCATATCTATCATTTTTCATTACTTGTGTGATTCTAGCGCGAATTCATGATTATGCTTAAGCTACTCTTTTTCCTGTCAAACGCAATTTAGCCATAAGAATGGGTCCCGGAATAAGAGCACACAGCTGCTACAGGTTGCATAATAATTAATTAAACGGGTTTATTATTGCACAAAATTTTCTCGACTCGGATTACATTCCTTATTATCATTATTCATATAATCATTCGCATAATCTAGTGCGAATTTTTCACAATTTACGAGGATGATTTAATTGTACTAGCTAACTGATACGAAAGTATTATCACTAAATTTCTAATTCAGGAAAGTATTACTTTCATCTTCATTGGTTTGAAGAAATAATTCCATACAAACTTGAAATAACACACCTTACTCACACATACATGCACTCACACATTGTGTCAATTACTCTCAGTGTCCTTGCATCTTATTCGCAAACTCACCGACCGATTCACTGTTCACTGTAAACACACCGTCTACCCTTCTCACTCTGCATGAACTCATTCCACACTCTGTGTTTGCAATTTAACACATTTGACACTGTGATTGTGTCATGGTGTAAGATTAATAAATTCATGGTAATTTGGCAGTAGGATGAAGGCCATCCACACTATTCCTTTAATTGCCCTTAGTTTGTTGAAAGTAAAAGTGGATGGTTATTAGTACAGTATTTTTAATAATTCTCTTACTCTTGCATTAACTCATGTTACAATTTTGTACCAGAACAGATTTGACACTACGACTGAGTCATGGCGTAAAGCGAATAATAGATTCAGTCACTAATTCGGTAGGAAGGCTTGGTGACACCCAATTTAGAAGGAAGAAATTAATTTTATGCTAGATTACAATACTGAATTTTTTGTTGATAAGCCTGATGGTTCGTTTGATCCTGTTTCTAAACAAGAATAAATAATATAAATTAAATAATCGGGAAATCTGAATGCACGGCTCGTATTGATTTACTGTCAGAATTCCTGGACTGAAAATGCAATAACAATTTCAGTATTAATCACTTTACTTGGAGTTTATAATAATACATGTGTACCATTTAGATTCCGCAGTGCACCTGAAACCTTCACATATATAAGAATGTCACAGCATATTTTAATTACATGATCATCTAACAGAAAATTTGGAAGGCCATATGGCCACATTAAAGATTTTTTTTCAACATTGAGAAAAATAATTTAGCAATTAGTTTGTCAAAATTGATTTGTCATGGAAAGATAGTTGCCCTTAGACATAGAATTGGACGTGGTATAGTGTAACATCTTGATGGTATTATTGAAGCAATTTTAATATATTCTATGCCAAAGTATATATATATATTTTTTTTCTTAAATGTCTGATTATTATCAGGGATACAGTAAAGAAAAAATGCAACTGTTATTATCCTCTCACTAAACTTTCTTTGGAGTGAGGAATATGATAAACCATTGAGTCAGTTAACGTTGTTTAGAA
>BOPN01001436.1:0-7500 GCA_017312705.2 Penaeus japonicus
AATATAAATATATATGTATATATATTTATATATACATACATATTATCTCATCAGCCTGCACCAATCGACTGCCGGACATAGACCTCTGTCGTACCACATCCGAGAGGTTGTTTGGAAGCACTGCGCTTGCCTGATTGGATGTCCTTCCCAATCAACCGCGGCGAGAGAGAAAGCATCACAATCAACATTGTTGCATTTGCAGCTCTCGCACACAAGCTTGATCAACGAAAATTTCCGGCTTGGGTGAAGCTTGAGTTTCCGTTTCTTCCTCTTCCCTGTTCTCTTCTTCCTTCTTATCCTTCCTCTTTTTCTTCTTCCCTGGCTTTCTTCCCTACTCTATTCTTCTTCCATTAAATGTCTCTTTCTACTTTACTTCCTTTCTCGTCTCTTCCCCCTCCCCTTCTTCTTCTTCTACTTCCTTACTCTTTCTCTGTCTCTCTCTCTCTGTTTCTTTCCGTTACCCACACTTTTTTCTTTTCTTTTTTCTTTCCCCTCCCCTCTGGTCTGTCTTCTCTTTTCCCTCCTTTCACCCCTCTATCTTCTTTCTCGCGTCTCCCCCCTTTCTCATCTCTCTCTCCTTTCTCTCCTCTCTTTCCCTCTAGTTTCACCTCTCTCTCTCCTTTCATCCCTCTCTCTCCTGCCACCTATCTTTCTCCCTCCTGTCACCCCTCTATCTCCTTTCCATTCTCTCTTGTCTTTCTCCCTCCTTCTACCTATCTCTCTTCTCTTTCTCCCTCCATTTACATCTCTCTCCACTTTCCCCCCTCTCTCTCCACTCCTCCCCCCCTTCTCTCTCTCCATCCCCCTCACTCTTTCATTCCATCCCTCACTCTCTCTCCCTCCTTTCACCCCTCTTTCACCCCCCCCCCCTCCCCCCGTCCCTGCCCCCGAATCAGCAGGACCAGAGAGAGCAGAGAGCAGGAGTCACACACACACATAGCAGGAGTGAGTCACCTCGGCTGGCCTGGGTGACGAAGATGGTCGCGTCGTTGCTATTTGCGGATGCGGAAGAGCCATATTTAAAGATTTTCCCTTCGCGGTCACCAGGGCCCCCCCCCTCCCCCGCCCCCTTCGCCTCAAATATTGTAATATGATAAGTACTTCCCCCTCTTCTAACCTGTGCTTGGTCCCTCTTATTACAGCCTCCATGTCTAGGGATGGGTGAGGACGGGGGGTGGGGGTAGGGGGTATGGGGGTGTCTAAGGACCACAGATGCTTCCAGAGGATTTTGGTCTTGGATTCCCGCCAATGGCTTCGCTGTTGTTCGAATGTCAGGGTGGATTTCCTTTGATTCTGCTTTTTCGGATGGGGAAGAGGTTGGCTTTAGACTTTTTCCTTTTTTTGTGTGTGTGTGTTAGTGTTATTGTGTGTTTTGCTTCGGGTATGTGACTGTACTTCGTGGAGTTTATTTGGTTCACATACTTATCATCGCAAAATCGCTTTGCCACGAGCTGTTCTTGCAAGCCTCACTTGCACACGTGGTCGTCCCCTTTTGTATTTATAAAGCAAATACATTTTCTCATATCATTCGGCGATTTACTTTAGGCTTTCCTTGAAGCGGAACAAACGACTAAAGAGGAAAGCGTTGTCGGGCTGTCATTCTACGCTGCTGATAGCGGACATTTCTGGCACTGCCTCGGGCGTGACACTCTGCGCAGGGCCGGGCACAGTGCCTCCGTCACCGTACGCAAATACACCCCGAAGTGTACTGAAACGCTCTTGGGGATATAAATACAGAGCAACACGCTTAGGCCCTTTTCATGTGTCAGAGGGCACACCTGCAAGCTTAACCCTTATGCAATGATCGCTCAATCAAGCTTAATTGAGTGCTTGAAAAATATCATCTAAATTTAAACCGTGACCTTTTCCAAAGCATTCTGGGCGTTGTCGACCCAGAAGCCATCAATCATATGGGAATATTTTCCTTCGCGGCGAATCGTCAGCATTACTATCCTTTCGTTGTCAACACACAATCTTACCATATAAGGCATTCATTCGAAGAGTAATGAAGAGAAAGAAGAAGAAGAACAAAAAAAACTCTCTCTCTCACACCCTTCTCTTTCTCTCTCTCTCCCTCCCTCCCTCCCTCCCTCTCTCCTTCACCTCCCCTTCCTTTTTTTTCTTTTTTTTATTATACTTACTAGTATACAAACGAATATGTGACTCATAGGTGCTAACGACCACCTCGTTGTACTGTAGACACGCGCTGACACACATTATGATGAAGTCGTAGAGAACGCGCCGTAGCCATGATGTAAGGCATATCATGTTGCAGCTTGACGGCCAGGAAGATCAAATTTACATATATATATATATATATATATATATATATATATATATATATATATATATATATATATATGTGTGTGTGTGTGTGTGTGTGTGTGTGTGTGTGTGTGTGTGTGTGTGTGTGTGTGTGTGAATTCTAAATGAAACGAAAGCTATTTCAAGGCTGATTCTATTTCGAGACGAAGTGAGAAAAAGATGGAGATCCATGGACAGTTATAGAGTATATGATATCCACTGCAAGACTAGGTTATCTTTGACAGAGAGAGGAATCCTTTCTGTAAGTATTCACACATAGATTATACACACACACACAAACACACACACAAACAAACACGCATATATATATTTTTTCTTTTTTATTTCTTTTTTTTATGCATATATAGATACATATATATGCACACACACACAAACATACACATATCTCTCTCTCTCCCTCTATCTATCTATCTATCTATCTATCTCTCTCTATATATATATATTTATATATATATATATATATATATATTTATATATATATATATATATATATATATATATATATATATATATATATATATATATATATATAACAAATATGTATATATATATATATATATATATATATATATATATATATATATATATATATATATATATATATATGTAACATATATATATATATATATGTATATATATATATATATATATATATATATATATATATATGTAACATATATGTATATATATATATATATATATATATATATATATATACATATACATATTAGGTTAGGTTAGGTTAGGTTAGGTTACACTTGTTAAGGTTAGGTTAGGTTAGGTTAGGTTACACTTGTTAAGGTTAGGTTAGGTTAGGTTATGTTACACTTGTTAGGTTAGGTTAGGTTAGGTTACACTTGTTAAGGTTAGGTTAGGTTAGGTTAGGTTATGTTACACTTGTTAGGTTAGGTTAGGTTAGGTTACACTTGTTAAGGTTAGGTTAGGTTAGGTTAGGTTACACTTGTTAAGGTTAGGTTAGGTTAGGTTACACTTCTTAAGGTTAGGTTAGGTTAGGTTACACTTCTTAAGGTTAGGTTAGGTTAGGTTACACTTCTTAAGGTTAGGTTAGGTTAGGTTACACTTCTTAAGGTTAGGTTAGGTTAGGTTACACTTCTTAGGTTAGGTTAGGTTAGGTTAGGTTACACTTGTTAAGGTTAGGTTAGGTTAGGTTAGGTTACACTTGTTAAGGTTAGGTTAGGTTAGGTTACACTTGTTAGGTTAGGTTAGGTTAGGTTACACTTGTTAAGGTTAGGTTAGGTTAGGTTACACTTGTTACAGTTGTTAAGGTTAGGTTAGGTTAGGTTAGGTTACACTTGTTAAGGTTAGGTTAGGTTAGGTTGGGTTAGGTTACACTTCTTGAAGGTTAGATTGTGTTTAGGTTAATCTGTTAAGGTTAGTTAGGTTAGGTTACACTTGTTAAAGTTAGGTTAGGTTAGGTTACACTTGTTAAGGTTAGGATAGGTTAGGTTAGGTTACATGTATATATGTATATATATATATATATATATATATATATATATATATATATGTAATATATATGTATATATATATATATATATATATATATATATATATATATATATAACATATATGTATATATATATATATATATATATATATATATATATATATATATATATATATATATATATATGTAACATATATGTATATATATATATATATATATTAGGTTAGGTTGTTTAGTTAGGTTACACTTGTTATGTTTAGTTAGGGTTACACTTGTTGGGCGTTAAAGGTTAGGTTATGTTACACTTGTTAGGTTAGGTTAGGTTAGGTTACACTTGTTAAGGTTAGGTTAGGTTAGGTTAGGTTACACTTGTTAAGGTTAGGTTAGGTTAGGTTACACTTCTTAAGGTTAGGTTAGGTTAGGTTAGGTTAGGTTAGGTTAGGTTAGGTTAGGTTAGGTTAGGTTACAGTTAGGTTAGGTTAGGTTACACTTCTTAAGGTTAGGTTAGGTTAGGTTAGGTTAGGTTACACTTCTTAAGGTTAGGTTAGGTTAGGTTAGGTTAGGTTAGGTTACACTTGTTAGGTTAGGTTAGGTTAGGTTACACTTGTTAAGGTTAGGTTAGGTTAGGTTAGGTTACACTTGTTAAGGTTAGGTTAGGTTAGGTTTACACTTGTTAAGGTTAGGTTAGGTTAGGTTAGGTTAGGTTACATTTGTTAGGTTAGGTTAGGTTAGGTTACACTTGTTAGGTTAGGTTAGGTTAGGTTAGGTTAGGTTAGGTTAGGTTAGGTTAGGTTAGGTTACACTTCTTAAGGTTAGGTTAGGTTAGGTTAGGTTACACTTGGTTAGTTGGGGATTGTGCTTGTGTTACATTTGCTACAAGTTAGGTTAGGTTAGGTTAGGTTACACTTCTTAAGGTTAGGTTAGGTTAGGTTAGGTTACACTTCTTAAGGTTAGGTTAGGTTAGGTTACACTTGTTAGGTTAGGTTAGGTTAGGTTAGGTTAGGTTAGGTTACACTTGTTAAGGTTAGGTTAGGTTAGGTTACACTTGTTAAGGTTAGGTTAGGTTAGGTTAGGTTAGGTTACACTTGTTAAGGTTAGGTTAGGTTAGGTTAGGTTACACTTCTTAAGGTTAGGTTAGGTTAGGTTACACTTCTTAAGGTTAGGTTAGGTTAGGTTAGGTTAGGTTAGGTTACACTTCTTAAGGTTAGGTTAGGTTAGGTTACACTTGTTAAGGTTAGGTTAGGTTAGGTTAGGTTACACTTGTTAGGTTAGGTTAGGTTAGGTTAGGTTACACTTGTTAAGGTTAGGTTAGGTTAGGTTAGGTTACACTTGTTAAGGTTAGGTTAGGTTAGGTTAGGTTACAATTGTTAAGGTTAGGTTAGGTTAGGTTAGGTTACACTTGTTAAGGTTAGGTTAGGTTAGGTTAGGTTACACTTGTTAAGGTTAGGTTAGATTACATTTGTTAAGGCCTAATAGTTAGGTTACATTTGTTGGTTATTAGGTTAGGTTATAGGTTACACTTGTTATGCTAGTTAGGTTAGGTTACTAGGGTTAGGTTATTAATTTGTTAGGTTAGGTTAGAGAAGTTACACTTTAAGGTTAGGTTAGGTTAGGTTAGGTTAGGTTAGGTTACACTTGTTAAGGTTAGGTTAGGTTAGGTTACATTTGTTACAAGTTAGGTTAGTTAGGTTACACTTGTTACAAGAAGTTAGGTTAGGTTACTTCTGCTGCTAAGTTAGGTTAGGTTAGGTTAGGTTACACTTGATATTAGGGTTAGGTTAGGTTACACTTCTTAAGGTTAGGTTAGGTTAGGTTACATTTGTTAAGGTTAGCTTAGGTTAGGTTAGGTTTCACTTGCTAAGGTTAGGTTAGGTTAGGTTACACTTGTTAAGGTTAGGTTAGGTTACATTTGTTAAGGTTAGGTTAGGTTAGGTTACACTTGTTAAGGTTAGGTTAGGTTACATTTGTTAAGGTTAGGTTAGGTTAGGTTACACTTGTTAAGGTTAGGTTAGGTTACATTTGTTAAGGTTAGGTTAGGTTACAATAGGTAAGGTTAGGTTATGTTATACTTCTTAAGGTTAGGTTAGGTTAGGTTACACTTGTTAGGTTAGGTTAGGTTAGGTTTAGTTTAGGTTAGGTTACATTTGTTAAGGTTAGGTTAGGTTAGGTTAGGTTACACTTGTTAAGGTTAGGTTAGGTTACACTTGTTAGGTTAGGTTAGGTTACACTTGTTAAGGTTAGGTTAGGTTAGGTTACACTTGTTAAGGTTAGTTAGGGTTAGGTTTAGGTTACACTTGTTAAGCGTTATGCTAGGTTAGAAGAAGTTACACTTGTTAAGGTTAGGTTAGGTTACATTTGTTAAGGTTAGGTTATGTTAGGTTAGGTTAGGTTAGGTTACACTTGTTAAGGTTAGGTTAGGTTACATTTGTTAAGGTTAGGTTAGGTTAGGTTAGGTTACACTTGTTAAGGTTAGGTTAGGTTAGGTTACACTTGTTAAGGTTAGGTTAGGTTAGGTTACACTTGTCAAGGTTATGTTAGGTTAGTTTACACTTGTTAAGGTTAGGTTAGGTTAGGTTAGGTTAGGTTACATTTGTATAGCAAATTAGGGTTAGGTTACACTTGTTAGGTTGTGTTGTGCTTAGGTTACACCTTGTTAGCGTTAGTTAGTTACATTTGTTAAGTTTGTAGTTAGGTTGTGCTAGGTTACATTTGTTATGTTAGGTTAGGTTAGTTACACTTGTTAAGGTTAGGTTGTGTTGTGTTGCGTTTATAATTGTTAAGCTGTTAGGTTAGGTTAGTGTGCTAGGCTTACAATTTGCCAAGGCCAGGTTAGGTTGTGTTAGGTTACACTTGTTGCGTTAGGTTAGGTTGGTAGTTAGCTTGTTAGCTTCAGGTTAGGTTACACTTGTTAAAGTTAGGTTGAAGTTACACTTGTTAAGGTTAGGATAGGTTAGGCTAGGATAGGCTTCACACTTGTTAAGGTTAGGTTAGACATAGTTATGATAGGTTAGCTAGGTTAGGTTACACTTGTTAAGGTAAGGTTGTGTTAGGGTTAGGTTACACTTAAGTATGTTAGGTTAGGTTAGAGAAGGGTGGTTAGTTAGGTTACACTTGTTAAGCAAGCTTAGATAGTTAGGTTAGGTTACACTTGTTAAGATTAGGTTAGGTTAGGTTAGGTTAGGTTAGATTATTTTAGGTTAGGTTAGGTTAGGTTAGGTTACATTTGTTAAGGTTAGGTTAGGTTACAATAGGTAAGGTTAGGTTAGGTTAGGTTAAATAAGGATAGGTTAGGATAGATTACATATATATATTAACAAATGTAACGTAACCTAAACCTTAAAAAGTGTAACCTAACCTAACCTAACCTAACAAGTGTAACCTAACCTAACCTAACCTTAACAAGTGTAACCTAACCTAACCTAACCTAACCTACCCTTAACAAGTGTAAACTAACCTAACATAACCTTAACAAATGTAACCTAACCTAACATAACATAACCTAACCTAACCTAACCTTAACAAGTGTAAACTAACCTAACATAACCTTAACAAATGTAACCTAACCTAACATAACCTATCCTTAACAAATGTAGCCTAACCTAACCTAACCTAACCTTAACAAGTGTAACCTAACCTAACCTAACCTAACCTAACAAGTGTAACCTAACCTATCCTTAACAAATGTAACCTAACCTAACCTTAACAAG
>BOPN01001436.1:22500-43276 GCA_017312705.2 Penaeus japonicus
TCCTTACCCATACGCTCAGTGCAGGTTCATTGTATAGAACCGACATTTTTACATGAGTCGCCCCTTCCCTGGTGATCTCTGGTCCCCATTTTCTGGAGGTTGAAGCCAATTTGCAGTTCCTTGTAGGTGGATTGTCTCTCTTAAATCATGGTTGCAGTTTTGGTAGTTTGTGTAGAGTGCCTTATCTTGGTTGCGATTTGCATTATCTTTGTTATAATTTAGTGTAAATTGTATTTCATTGTATTGAAATGCAAGTATGTTATCTCCCGAGGATTAGAGGCAATGAGGACAGTTCAAGAAAATCCATTAGCATTTAATCGTTAATATCTGTTCTGTCTTTTTGCCAATAATCCTTAAATATTGAAACAAAACATCTTACCAGCATATAAAAATAATTTAATGTCTATGAAACTCTTGAAGTCTTTTTTTATACAACTGAGTCTGTAGCTCTTTCCATAAGGTTCCGAATAGAGAGAAATCACTCTTTTTATTCTTCTCTCTCTCTCGTTTTTTTTATACTAGGCAACAATAACACAATGATTGTCTAGCACTCCCTGTATTCATTCACCTGTCCTATTATGAATTCTCCTTCAGGAATAAATCATCTTTTTGTGTTCTTGCTATAAAGGTCATCTCTCTCACCGTGCCTAGTTGATGTGGTATCTTTAACCGCGTTGCAGACTTTGGTTACTACAATAAAGGTGAAACAGTGTTGCATAGGATCAGCGTGACCTTAGTTAGCACACACCGTCGACTTTCGTAAAATGATTCACGTGAATAACCATTCATCGGTGTATCTTCAGATACGTGTATCTTAAAAGCAGAAGAGGAGAAAGAGGAAACACTGACTTGCAACTTGGTAACCAAATTTTCATACAGATGAACATTGCAATTCATAAAAAGCACTTAAGCCAAAATATATTCTTGCCTTTGATATATCCCATTGAGTCCATTGCCAGGTCAGTCAAAAAGAGAAAGGTTTTACTCTAATAAATGGGATTTCGAATTCTTTGAAAGAGAATGTTACCGAATCTATTTGCAACTTAAAGGTACTTAAACCCTTTACTCAAGCCTTTATAGCATCAGATCACAAAACAAAACAAAATAATTAACAGCGCAGATCTGGGATTTGTGGGTGTTCTGATACATACATATGCTCTACATGTTTAATTCCAATTCAGAAATAAAATTTCATTAGTAGTACGATAAAAGGTTATCATAAGGCATATGTATTAATATATTTCTGTATTCCTCTATGATTCATGATATCCTGTCGAGTTTTAAAAGAGCTGATTGTGAAATCAGAATACACAGGATGTCCATTCAATGTTTGAATCTTAAAAATTCAACCAAATCCATTAGATTATTAGACTAACATTTTTCTTGATATACTATTACCAATTAACGTTTAAACAGCAGTACAAACATTTTAAAACTAAATGATGGTTTTCTTCAGGAATCAAAGAACTCAAATCAGCAGAATATCCACACTGTGCGGCATCCTGCTTCTCCAAGGCAGTCAGAATCAGTGCTAATTATGCGAAGAAATTGCAAACATCAAAATCATGAGGATCAACCATCAGAAGTGTTAGAACGTGACATATAAACAAAAATGGGCACAAGAATTGTCTTTTTTGCCCCGCGGTGGACACCAACACCAGATGTCTACGAAAATTATGTCACATTCGGCTTGTCCAAACATAGATCTTGCAATAAATTTGTATTTTCATGTACATACTATGAAAATAGTCTAGGCATTTGGACCTCCAAGCATTGTAGGTCATAAGGCAAAAACATGAACCGTCTGAGCCGAGGGTCAATAAAGGAACCCACATTACTTTCATAAAATCCTATTGCAATAAATTAATGTACTGAGATTCATGTGTAAGAAATATTGTGTACTCTTTATAATACAAGAATCATTCTATCCCTGTGGTTAGTAAAATGAAGACTGAAATCTACTCAGGGACTTCACAAACAGCCTGCATTTAAATACGAGACTCGTGGTGGTGTTGTGAAACAGTGTGTGTGGCAATATCAAAACGGTATGTTATATCAAAACTTGAATTACATTTTCAATGACATAAGCGAAAATGATCAATAACAATTTAAATGGTTATCATCGAGATCTAGTACACAGTTCATATTCAGGTTAAAATCACCATAATCATCACTCTTATTTGCAATTTCCTCGCATATTACTGCTCAAACAACAATCAGTCTCTATCACATCATTACCGTTACTCAAAGAATCCTTACACAACCATCATTAATTAAAAAAACAAACAAATATATATCTATATATAGGACAGAGTAAGAAGTACCATAAATACAGTGAAAAAATTTATTGATCCATTTATATGAAACACAGACTTGACATACACATAACGTGCGCCTGTACAGTGGGACGCGCGGGAAATCATGGTACACGGCAGGCATGGTCGGCGGCCGGGACTAGACCAGGGCCCAACGAAGACCGGACAGAGACTCGCTCCCTGTGCTCATGGTTTTCTCTTTTTTTTCCTCTTTTCTTCTTCTTCTTCTTCTTCGAATCTGGGAACAACTCTCAACAAATTGCCGAACTAAAAAATAATATATATAACAACGCATACAGAAGGTGACGGTCCAAAAAAAAAGAAAAAGAAAAAGAAAATTAAAAGGACGGGGAGAAGAAAAAAAAACAATAAAAAAAAGAAAATGCGTTTCTATCATTTACAAAAAAAGGAAGAAGTGTAACGTTATGATACATATATATATATAAAAGAGAGTCCAAACATTTGGCTACAGGACCCTGGAATGCAGAGGTGTGGCGGGCCGCCGACCCACCTCCATGAGTATATACAAACCGCCTCTTTCTCACCGAGGCTACAGTCTTCTGGCCAACAAAATCTTCCGTTTGGTCCTAGGACGCGAGCTAAGTAGACAATGATAGAATTTGTATCAACATCATTAATAATTAATACCAGTAATGATTGTATCAAATGGTCTTATGAGTACTAATATAATACAAAGGAACTATTCACAAATGAATGTACATAGATGGGTGTGAGAGTAGAGTGTGAGAGAGACATAACTCAACCGTAGTTCCGAGACCACTTGACAGCTAGCTAACAGTGGCCTGTCTTAGCCGTACGTAATCTTTACACCTTTCAGATTATTATATTCATTAGACATGAGCACCTCAGTGAGAGATTAAGCCAGAGATTGGAAAAATTTGAAAGTTGATCTTTCTTTTTTTTTTTTTTTTTTTTTCTTTTGTCGTTAGATGGTTTTCATTCTGAAGAGAGATCCCCCCCCTCACCGAGCCTCTGTAGAAACAGGTGCTGAAACAAGCTCCGTTTATGATAATAAAAGATTTGATACAATTTGGAAAACCACAATTTCAAGAACGGACATATTAATTAAAGTTATTGCAAAAATCTTGTCTGCACTGATATTTCATTCGGTAATATCTAAAAAGCTCAAAACATGGAAATACATAAAAGGATTATTAGTCCACAGCTCTTTTAAAAAAGTACATCCTCTTCATATAAACAAGGAGCGTTATTACTAAAACCCTGCGCCATCTCCATCTACAATTAAAAAAACTCCACTGATACAAACCATCGCAGTGGCATGGGCGTCATGACAGACATGGTCTAATAAAGAAAAAAAATAAAGAAAAAAATAAAAGGAATAACCAAAAGAAAAAGAATACAAAATGAAACAAGAAAAAAAATATCCCACTCAAAACAATATCATAAAAAAAATGAACGAACGAGGGGAAACTGATGGCTAAATGATGGAGTTGATTACATAACAAACTGTGAGGTGTCCAGGTATCTTCAGACCACCTACGGATATAACCAAATTTCGTGAACACAGCTACACTCATGAGCACATTGAGTCTCCCTCAAGTTGAGCTCTGCCAGCATGGTGGAGCCTCACTTTTACCGCCGACGACAACAAGGACAATCTCAAGATCTACACCTACACAAAGGCATTTATATTAAAATCATAACAAGTTCCACTAAAAAGTCATTTTATGATCCTCAGGTGTCATGAACTACTATATCATTCCCATAAACCGTTACGGAAAGGTATATAGGATATGAGAACAGAACGTAACATTTGTAATCTCCACCATGCAAGCAAAATATGCTCAATAAGCTGAGGTCCATAGAACACCAAGACAACACACACGTGGCTTTTCTCTCTGCGCACACATTCACACATGCACATGGCAGTAACAGTATGCGCACACAATCACACACGCAGTTTCGTACACATAGAAATATCACATGAAAACTTGAAACATCTTAAAGTTTTGCACATATGAAATAATGGTACATACGGTAACAGAGCAGCAATGTGGTAATGCACTCAGTTTATGAACTTGGACAAACAGAAGCTTATTAAGAGTAATGATTGCTATGCTTTTTTTCTTTTTTTTAAATGCAGGGAATATGGATGATAATCTGTACAGCATTCAGGAAACTATATGATGTGAAGAATTTAGTATTACATGGGGCTGCCTGATGCCAAATCCTTTTTATCAGTCTGAATGATTCTGAAAAACTCTAACTTTCTAGGCAGTCTATAAAGACATTCCTTCACAATTATATCATATAAATCCAAATAACATAATGAATGAATTTGGAATTATCACTACATCTCCACCACTGGACTCTCCTCACGGTGGTGTCTTGAGCAGAGTCTTCTGAACAGCGGAGTCTTGTGCTGAAGTCACGTGCAGTCTTGATGGAAGACGGAAGAGCAAAGGTCAAACAAGTGTTCAGGGCAGGTCTGGCAATAAAAAAAGTGACACTAAACACAAGATGCTGTTTTCTGACACACTGTGAACGAGCACCACTTGAATGCTACCCACGTTTCTTATTGTCCTGGTTTGTAGCACTCAGTCTGCAGTCTACATTGCACACACATGAAACAGCACCAAGATAATCTCATTAAAAAACAATGACTGCAGAACGCACCTCCACTAGTCACATTTCAGTGTATCTTAAGCCAGGGAGTCTGATACAAAGTTACTGTAGTGCATAATGTATATATATATATAGATATATATATATTTATGTATATATATATAGTTTTGCTGCTGCTGCTTCTTGCCTGCTGCTGGGCAAGCTTGTTCGTTGCTTTGTTGCCATTTTCCATGCTCACTCCAGGGCACCATTGCCGTGGGCGTGAGGCACTTCTATTTTCATTCCAGCTGTACATACAGCAACTCACTTTGAGCAGAAACACAACACTCCCACCACTAAACCTTATGTGAATCAAGGCTCTTCATATTCAAATCCGTACACCTGTGGTGTCCCTCTGTTAGGAAATTGTGCATTACCACATGCCCCTGGTGAGTGTCTGGCATGCTGGGGCACGCCAGATAGACCATACACACTGCCATCTACTCCCCCCCATTGGCCCCCATCTCCCATGGCTGCTCCCTGTCCACGGTAAGTGAACATAGTCTCCACCTGTCTATCATAAACGGCAGATTGTGGTGGGGACACGCCATATGGTACCCCTTCATACACATGGTGCGGGGGTGACCCTCCATATGGGCCTGCAGAGAAGGAACCGGGACCCACAAGCCCTGAAGGTGGCACCCTTTGGTCGGGTCCAGCCCGTGGGTCTGGGGGGGCGTCCTGTCAGTCTTGGTCTGTGGTCATTATGCTGTGAACCTGCTCTAGCCGGTAAGCCAATCGGTTCTTGGTCGAGAACTCGTCCTCTTCTAAGGTCAGCATTAGTTGGTCGCTATACTTGAAGGCATAGCCATACAGCTCTGCCAGTGCTGCCAGACTATTGAACTCTGAATTGTGCATCTGAAATTAATGAAGGGAAATAACAATTAATCACTTCTCAAGATGAAACAAAAGTTAAATGAAACAAAATTTTTGCTACTCTTTACTTCCACCATTCAAAAACAGTTCTCTATATCATGACAACTAACATTATGGAGAACATTCCATAATATTTTCACTTCAATTATTTTTGCAAATTAAGCGGAAATGAAAATGAAACTTGACTCTTACTTCCTGACAAAAAATCAACAAAAACCTAACAAGCCCTTACCCTTGATTCTTCTGCCAACATGGCATTCATATCCTGGTCAGAGATGGGTTGCATAATCTTAATGTCGGCATAATATCGCTCTACCCATTCCTTGTAGACAGGGATGTCTTTGGCATATAGCAGCTTAGAACTTGGAGAATCTTTACCTGTTTGGATAAAAGAATGCATCAGTATTATCGTAAGTAAATAAATATGCAAGAAAAAAGTTTTGTGAACTAAAACAAAGCTTGAAAGACATCATTCCGATATAATTAATCAATGCTAAAAGCACATAAATTAGAAAATGTTATCATACAAACACTTTCTGAAAACAAATTCAAACTCATCATATATCCTCAAATAGTTAAATCAAATCAGGAAGATCTTACAAAGCCTTTCTGATCGCCTGTTAACTCACCTAATCTATGATCGGATGTAGAACACGAATCCATGAATGTCTGAGCGACTACGGAGAGGCAGGCATCCACAATATTGGACTTGTGAATGTCAAATACAAAATTGGGGTTCTTTATGAGGTTGACCCAGAACCTGAGGGGTAGGCTGTTGCTCTTCCAAGTGTGTACCACCTGCAATGCAAAAAAACAAACAAATATTACGTCATTCTTGTGATATCTTTATCCTCCGCGATCAATTCAAGTGAACTTGCACATCAATCATTGCCTTTCGAAATGTAAAACATGAAATAACAACGGGTATCTCAAAAATAAACCCAAAAATAAAATAAACAGCAGTTTCAAATCTGCCTCCTCACTTACCTCTGGATCTGTAATGCCATGCTGTAGTGCCTGATCATCCAAGAAGTCAAACATATATTTAATTGCTAAGGGAAGGGCAGAGCCACGGTGAGCAGTGCTGAATATGGTCTCGAACAGATCGTCCACAAACTTCTGCAGGGTGAGCTTCGTCGAGAGGAGACGCGTGAGGTAGATTTCTGACACCATCTTATTCGTGCGTTCTCCCTCACGCTGTTCAGACTCTTGTTGGCGGACCAAGTGCCACACCTGAGGAGCCATCCAGGTAAAAAGGGAGGGAGGGAGGGGGGGATCATTAGTCCAGTTCACATTCGTAAGTCCTCCTAAAAGCTATATGTCAAGAGATATTTCCAACAAAACCACTACATATTGCAGAGGAATATGTAGTGCTACATATCGCAAAGGAAATATAGCACAGACATACAGTAATCAGCTGATTTGTAAGGATTTCATCTATCACTTATGTATTACTTTCTTAGAATCTTTTACAGTACATTAGAAATTAATTACATTCATTACATTAATAACAATTTGCAACCACAACACACACGACAGAGAACATTAACATTCCATTGAGAAAATCATAATCTGGACTTGAAATCTTAAGTAATTCTTCTATAACACAGTAATTCTGTTCTTGAATCTGTTCTTGACATGCTTTGAGGTATAACTAGATCATTTGTTTCCAATGCTGTGAATTTATTTACTGTTATTTCTTTCACTGATCATTTGAATCCCTATTCAGTACTATGCAACACAAGTGCAGGTTAGTAACCGTCAGTGAACTGAAAATAACCATGCAGTGACTCAAATGAAGCAAAAAAAAAAAACACAAAACAAAAAAACAGAACACAAAAAACAGTAATTACAGCATTCAATTTTTCTTGTACCAAATTATGTACAACATTGCCAATTCAAAACGTGTAAAAGATTAATTAAAGTGGTAAAAATGTAGAAAAAAAAATCAGAAAAAAATACAAAAACGCTTCAAATAAGCATCACATGAAAAAAAGGAAAAAAAAAAAGGAAAAAAAAAAAAAAAAAAAGTACACAAGAATACAAAAAATCCACACAATCCAAAAGGAGAAAAAGGAAAGAGAAATACTGGCTTGTAACCTGCCTTGTTTTGCAACAGACCTTTGCTCCTACCTTTACCCCGGCTTCATTATCGTGGTTAAGGGGTGAAGTGGCTCGCGAGAGAGGTGGACTGGAGGAGTTCAGTTTGCTCCTGTTGAGTGTGTCGTACTTGTGGTGCGACTTGTCGGATTTGTCGGAGAGTATTAACATGTAGATGGACGACTGCTTGGGTATGAGCGTCAGCTGGGCTTGGTCGGGCACATTGTAATGGCCGAGGGTATTGAGTTTCTTCCAACCACCTTCTGGTCGTGTGGTTGTGTCTTCATCATAGAGAATCAGGCGGCCTGTGGAAGGGCAAGATACTGATGATAAAGTTCATCTAAAAAGTATTACTACATAAGAAATAGCAAGTGCTTGTGGCCATCTATTCATTATAGACAAGTTCCTTTACATTCTCTGATTATGACTCTTTTAGAGATTATCCTATCATTCAATTGGAGAAAAGAAAGAACAACAAGGATAATAAACAAGCCATTTATCCAACAGGACAAGGATGGCCACTTTCTTTACCTGACGTTCCAGTGCGCCATTCCAGATCCAAGTCTTCTCTTCGTGGACGCTGTGAGTAAGGATATGACCGATATATGGCGTCTAGAGACTTCTCCTTCACCTGAGAGATGGTGTCACAATCCAGGACCTTGACTGGGGTCTCGTCTCCTTCCATGGGTCCGTCTACACTTCCCATGTACAGATTACACATGGACACATACACCGTCTGCAAGGGTTAATAACTTTAGTACCAATTCCTTTTGTGAATATAAAAAACTAGACACAATAATAATCTTAATTCAGAAACCTGAATGAAAATGTTATCACCAAGAGAGCTTACTAACTTACATTGTCCCATTGTATTAATATATACTTGCAAAGTATGATCAAATATGACTTGTTGCACAGCATTTCAATAGAAACACATTTTTTCATTGCATTATATCAGGACTAACATAAAAAAAATATATATATATAATAATAATAATTCCTAATACATCATTATGACACAAGTAAAACAAACTATAGAAAGAGCATCTGTCCTGGAACAAAAGCTAAATCCAAAGCGTACCATTTCCTTGTAGTCAATGCTCTGGCGAATGAGTTTCTCCTCAGACAGAGAATATCTTGCTTCTGAAGTGACAGCGTCCACAGGACCTTTGTCCACTTGTTGTTTGATGGCTCTGAACAACATGTAGAGTGGCTCTCCAGCACACTCCTTCAAGAACTTGTACAGCAGGAAAGTGAACCAAGACGAAAGCATCTTCTCGGCAACACTCTCCGTTCTGTAGATTAAAATGTAAACATATTTTATGAAACGAACATAGAGGCAATAAACACCTGTATCAAAACATTTTCCAATACAATTTTTAACATTTTTGAGTACATAATAAATAACCTCGGGAAGTTACAAACCTTCTGAAGAGAAGTTTAGGATGGATCTTTCCTTCAATACATTTTTCAATCAATTCTGCAAGGAGAGTCTTCAGGATGTCTGAGCAGTACTCCATTTTTCCTTGCAATGCCACCATGATGAGGGAAGCTACATTTACCCTGAAAGAAAACAAAAAAAATTAATAAATCTTTTGTAAAAGATATTCAAATTCTGACATTTTAACATGAGGCAGAAAATTGCTTATACTGTTGAATAAAAAAGTCTCGCATCTTACCTGTCTCTCATAGAAAAGTATCTGTTAGATTCCAAGGTTCGAATAAACAGCAGCAAGAATGTCTTGTTCATTATAAGCTGGCCGAAGAGCTTCAGGCCTTTCTCCTTCCTCGCGAGGTCTGGCCGGTCCATCTGCAGTACAGTCGTCTCTTCCAGGTTGGGGAACAGGATCTTCATGGCATAGGTACGGTACTCCAGGAAGGGAATACCACCACAGGTCAGGTCACTGGTCAAGTCTGTCATCTCCGTCTGCAGTTCAGCAAAGGCTGGAAAACAAAGATTGGCGGTGATACTGACATGTAAATTCATCAGAACAGGAAATAAAAGACGAAGCTTTAAAAAGAGATGTGATCTTCATAACCCCTCTTTCAGAAATTGACAGTTACTAACCTTCCTTGCATTCGGCTGCCACACGCAGTTCCAGAATGTCCATTTGCTCTTGCATGCTTTTGAGAACTCTCGAGTTCTGGTTGCTCTTTTGACGATAGACGATGAGGCAAATCACCAAGATTAGGATAAGAACCACTGCACCAACTGAGAGACTAATAATCAGTTGTTTGGAGAGTGTTCCAAAGTCCTTTGTATTGGCATACTTCAAGTATCCAATCTTGTATGTGCGATTACCACCTACAATTACCTGAAAGTGCAAGTGAAAAATACATTAATGCATGTGATCAAACTTATAAAATCATTAGGCTCAAAGATCTCTAAAGATACAAAAATGACAAAAGTAATAAAGTAAAAAAGAAAAAAAAAAACATCCACACACTCACCACAACCAAGGGCAGGTCATTGTTATTGAGTGGCGCAGGCTGCTCTTTGGGTGGGCGGCAGGTCAGCTGTGACCGAGATAATGAAGTGACGTTGCAAGACTCGGCGCCAATGAGGACCTCAACATCAATCTCTTGTGCAGCTCTGTCCAGGTTCTTACCGTTGATTGTAAGGTAATCGGACTTGTACATCTTGATCTGAAATCAGAGGGTTGCCTTTAGACCATGAATACCCTATTTTGACTGCACATATTTCATCTAAGGTGAGAATCACAGAAATTAGCAGATGTATCCCCTTCAGCTTACCTGTCCTTCATCCTCAAAGGTGAAGTATTCTGGTTTTGGGAAAACAAGGAAAGAAGAAAACCCTCCTTTCTGGAGATCGCGAACAGACTTTACATTATCCATGATGAAGCCATAGTCAAGCATCATGCCATTTTCCTCATCAATCCGCTCATTGCTATCCACTGCAATAGCTGGTGATTTGCATTCCATCCTTGTTGCATTCTTCACGTGACAAGGCTGTAGAAAATTTAATGTAAATATCTAAATGTCTTTCTTGCTTTAAAGAAAATCCTTTTCACACATATCCATGAATCTGTATATCCACATATGTTACATAGAAAATGAAGATACTTACATTTGTGTATTCCTTGTCCTTGTACATGACATACATCTTTGGCTTACGAATGACATTGAAATTGGTGCCATCAACAGTGATGATTATGCCTCCAGAGGGAATACCTCTTGGACCATTTCTCTGCAAAAAACAAAGTACATCAGTGCATGCTAAAATCATCAGAAAGATTTTTCACATTATTACAATGAAATACATGCTACAAGGTTTATAAGCTAGTTTAAAACCCTACATCTTTTTCATAGAAAACAGTAGGTTAATAAAAGTGACTCACAACGCCTGCCTGTCCCACTCTGCCAGACTTGACGGATGTAATTTCTGGGTCGTCAACATAGGTGAAGTACTTCCCCTCCAGCTTTCTTCGGCCATTGTCAAACGTCATTTCAATACTACCTTCCTTTTGCAAGTTCGAGTATGAAGATGTGATGCAGGTTGCTGTGCTTGCATTTGTGCTGTGGAATAAATAAATCTTTACAGAAACTGTCCTAGAAAATCAATGGTGTATGGATAATAATATCTGCTATTATTGCTGAATTCATCCATGACAGAAATTGATAACACTTAGCACATACTTCTGAATTCTGCATGGAAGTCCGTTGATGAAGGCTCTGATGCGGCTGCCAGCATTCATGTACTTGCCAATGATGTGGAGCACTGTACCTCCAGACCTTGGTCCTGAATCCGGTGTCAAGTCCGTTATCACTGGATTCACGAAGCGATACTTGTCTTGGGACTCGCCACGGTATTCACGAGCCACCTGGAACATGACATTTTTGATTATTTTTCTCACTTGGGTCTGATACACACATATGGATTACATTGTCATGAATTGTAAAGTCACTTCTGCTACTGGTGGTAACGGCACTGGATATTACAAACCTTTACAACAATTGGTCCTTCCTTAAAGTCATTCACTCCTGGGCTGTCCACCATGCAAGTAACCTTCCTGGTCTTGACATATGACTCACGAAATGGTTGGCAGTTAATTCCAGCAACAGTTATTCCATCATAGATGTCATCAATTTGCTTGCCCAAGTTAATACCTAAGGAGGGAGGAAAAATTTAGTCAGTTTAAAATGTTGCATGATCTACCACAATCTACTTGGTACAAAGACATTCAAATTTTCTAAAGAGAATGGCCACTGATATTCACACCTTTCATCAAAGTCCAAAACAAAACCAAATAAAAGTACCTTCTATTGTAACATTTGTGCCTCCATCCCAGGGGCCACTTCGCGGGTAAAAGTTTGTAATGTTAATATTGGGACAGGTGCGATCCCTGTCTAACCATGTCCCGTCCTCACACTGGGCAGCCACCTCACAGCGACTGGTCGACTGACACCAGCCACATTTATAGCGCTCGGCTAGACTCAAGCACATGCCACAGTTGTTGGCCATGAGCTGACACTGAAACACCAGCACTGGTTGGAGGAAGAAAAGAAGAGAAAAATGAAAAAAACATGAATAGGTTAAACAGATAATATAGATAACTTGCAACATATCATTGTACAATATTCAATACTCCAATATGTGAACTATTATTGAGGAAATATGGATGTGACAGCATGTATCAATTTCAAAAAATTATAAAATATTGAACTCACCATGAATGTTATCTGGATTATCAAGGGGCTTTGATCCTCCCCAGATCACAGCAAATGTTGCATTAGTTGATGGTGCAGCAGTTGTGTATGAAAATTCCATTCTGTCACAGTATATAGTGTCACTCAGCAAGTTGGCATTCACACTGGTCACTCTTCCTTCAATGTTGAACTGACACACAAACCTTGTCTGTGTGATGAATTGCTGCAAAAGATACAAAAAAAAAAATCATTTTTGATATTCATGAAAGCAGGACAAACCTGACTGTCCAAGAGAAGATATACAACAGATGCAGATTTCTATTTTCACGTGTAAATCAAAGACAACTCATACTTACAGCTATATTGTCAACCTTGACCTTGATTGACTTATCGGTGCCTGATGAAACCAAAATTTCTTGGCTCTCCAGAAAAGTAATTCTAGGACAAAATGAAGGCCCACTTCTGATGCTTGGTCCAACACGCTGGAAAAAAAAAGAAAAAAAGTTCAGATCAATGCTATACATCCATCAAATGGGCTGCAAGATATTCCTCTGAAGCTGCTCATTATCAAAACACAAGATTTAAACATTCACAGATCATACAAACTTACATTTACACCATTGACTAGAACATCATTTCTACAATTTTCTGCCGAGTCATGTGTGCACCGATGGCCGTCAACACACCAGTCACAGGGGAATGGGGATGACACACATTCAGTGCAGGAGCTGTAGGTATTGCAGTCAAAAAATGTGAAGTTTGTGCATACAAACTCTGGTCCCTCAGACTTTCGCACACAAAGCTTTGCTGTGAAGTGATCTGAAATGGGGGAAAAATATTCATAAAACACATGTACTATACTGCATACATCAATTATCCTATACATATCAAAATTGTAGAATCTGCAGTAAAATCAAATTCAGGTAACCAAGAAAAACACACTTACGTTTGTTCTGTGGGATGTCAGGAAGCATATCATTCCGGGGAGTCGTGCAAGAGACCCCTTGTGCAGTTCGCTTGGCATTTGTGGTCAGGTCTTTGCCCATAGCACTGAAGACACACTGTAGTGGTCCATCCACTGATGGTAGGTTGTCAATCATCAGTGCTAACTGTAAGGGGAAGAAAAATTCAACATTTAATTATCAAATAACTCTACATAAGTAAAACAGACATAGCATACAGAAACAAATTCAAACTGCAAAAAAAAATAGACAAATAATCTTTCCTATCAGCCTTTAAAACAAATCAACTCACAGTTCTGGCAGTAGTCCTCTGTAGCTTGTCTGGCATGACTGTGGTGATGGTGGTGCAGCGCCCGGTCTTGTAGCTCACCCAGTGCTGAGGGTCCTGGGTGGCGTCACGGCAGTCTCGGCGCAGAGAGCACTTGTTCTCCAAGGAGCACCAGCCACAGTAAGGATCACGGGCACCTAAGCACTGGTTACATCCCTCGTATATGCTGCACTCTTGGGCTTTTACTTTTGAGATCTGTGGAAAAATATATTTTTAAAAATCTGATAAACACTTATACAAATGCATACATAAATATATAAACATATCTATATCTATATGCATATAAATATTATGTATATGTATAAATATATTATATTTTTGAAGTTAATCAGCCTACATATAAAAATACTGACAATCTGCAAATAGCAATAGTTCTTAACCTGGTGTGAGAGAGCCCAGGGGAAAAATAAGGAAGTACTGTGATTATTTGTAATTCTCTTAGGAAGTGGGTCACCTAAGTCTATCAATTAAGACTTCAGAAGTATTTTTTTCCACAAGTCACCAACATACATATAACCCATATAACTGTATATATCAATATGTGATACAACTCAGGTGATGAACACATATAAATCTGCAGACATTTGCTTTTAATCAAATGTCACACTGTTATACCTATAAAAGTATTTTTCTCTCTCTTAACAAAGAAAGTAATCTCATATAGAAAAAAATGTACCATCATTCAATCCTTCAACCACTTTTCTATATTCTCCATCTATAACAACGAGAACTCGACAGGCAGATGGCCCAATAATTACCTTGTTACTAGTCATAACATACAGGTGGTCGCCCGCCTTGTCAAAGTGCATGTCCTGCCTGACAGGTGAGCCCTGGTCCACCATGATGTCATCGTATTCCAGCGCATTATTCTGGTTCTCTATCACAACCTGCAAGAGGACGGAAGCATTAAATCGGAATATCTATAATTCTAATAGTATTCAAATCCCGGAAATGGAATTGTGGTTAAGTGCAACCTGAGCCCAGAGGAGGGGATGGTAAAGATATGCTTGAAATGTTCCATGACCAATATCAAAGCCACAAGGGCAAGCCATGGCACCCTTTTAAAGCCACAGCCTCCAATCTAAGCTCTGACAATTTATGTCCCACTCACATAAATAAGAAAATGAAATTACATTCTCTAAAACCAACCAAACCCAAAATTAGATACAATATTAAAAATCATTGATACCGCATGTCTAAATGAATATCCATCAGCGGGAAAGAACATCAATCAGGCTAATACCTTCTTCAAGTGGCCCTGCGCCGTGCCAAGGAAGACCACCGTGTAAACCTCCGTCGACGTGGCAGCGACGGCGGTCAGTCGCGTCGGGAAGGTGAGGATGGCGAGCCCTTCTACAGGCTGCTCTCCGCCCAGGGGCGTGTTCACATCCATGCCGCAGAAATCCTCGTTCAGATCCTTGATCCTCTGTAAAAGCAAAAGGAGGTTAGAATGCTATTCCCTTTGTTGGGTACTCGATGTTTAATATCTATTAGTCTTGATATCATGGCCGTAGGAATAAATGACCTGTAAGGCAGAGTAAAATTATGTTTTCTAGCTAGATATTTATGTATAGTCCTCCTGCAAGTTGGCGTTGTATGACTGTCGGAGGTTTCATCACTTTTGACGACATTCCAGATCTATTGTAAAAAAAAAATTCCCATTCGGCGTGACAACTTTTTCTCCAAAGAACCAGGGGACTTACTTACTCTGCTGAATTACACAATTACCGGCAATTGAATAGAAGGACATGGGAAACACTGCCGATTTTCTATTTTTTTCCTAATGACAAACGGAATTATAAAAGAAAGAACATGAACACCCAGGCAGAGACGGAAACATAATGGGTCGTTTGTTCTCCGATTTGATTTGCGTTTCCGCTCATAATTTGCCACATAGCATTTTCAAATTTTGTCCATCATTAGCAATATCATATCCCGCATATGCACTTCAAACTTTTTTAATGACACAAAACGAAATGAAATGAGCAAGTGCTAATCGATCTGCCAAGAAATATTGACTGTATGGCAGATTTGCTGGAGTTCGAATCCAAAAGTTTCGAATCACAGACACACGGCGGCGAAGCAAGGCGCTTTGGGTTCATAGAGCGAAGCGGGTAGAAACTGGCGGGAAATGTGCTAATGTGATTGCCCCCTAAATTAGCTAGGGCCGAGGAAGTAAAAGGGGGAAAGAAGAGCGAGATATGAAGTGTGGGAAACACACGCACTGGCGTGTGTGCGTGTGTGAATATGCGTGTATATTGAGCGCGTGTGACTGTGTGACTGTGTGACTGTGTGTGTGTGTGTGTGTGTGTGTGTGTGTGTGTGTGTGTGTGTGTGTGTGTGTGTGTGTGTGTGTGTGTGTGTGTGTGTGTGTGTGTGTGTGTGCGCGCGCAAGTGGATTAGAGAGAGCGATAGCGAGAGCGGGAGAGAGATGCAGAAAGAGAAAGAGAGAGAGATGAATTAACCGAATGTGTTCTTGTATCACGAGCAGAGCCATTGCTCATCATTCTCCCAAAATAAAACTCCTTGTTGCCATCCAAGCTTCAGCGCCTGGCACTTTTTACCCTCGCTTGGATATGCATTATTCATTCTCATTTGAGATTTATTAACCTGCATCTCCTCTTCAGCGCGTGACAATATGAGCTTCCTATCTCAGCGGGACAGATGACAACCACGTGACTCGTTCAATAATCGGGGCAGCTACGAAGGCACCGTATACTCTCGCATGCTGACCTCAGCAGGGAGAGCGCTGGTGTCATGGAGAGGGAGAGCCATGGAAACAGAGAGAGAGAGAGAGAGAGAGAGAGAGAGAGAGAGAGAGAGAGAGAGAGAGAGAGAGAGAGAGAGAGAGAGAGAGAGAGAGAGAGAGAGAGAGAGGGGGGGGGGATAGAGAGGATGAGGCAAGGAGGGAGAGAGAGAGGCAGGGAGAGCGAAAGAGAGAGAGAGAGCAGACTACGACCGTCCAAAACCCCATCAATCAGTATCTCAGCTCTCATCCTTGGCTCTGACCAAGCTAAATGCTATGTCAACTGCAAACGGAGTACGTAAACCCGGCACGAGGGAGGGAGGGGGAGGGGGGGAGAGGGGAGGGAAGGAGGGGCAAGGGGAACGATGCGTACTCAGAAAACACACGCACATCCACACACCTCATCCAACGCGCACTTATCGATCGGCGCTGTTGCCAAGTCGCTCCTTCCCCTCTTACCTTCTCTTTTCGAATCGTCGTCGCCGGGCTGTGTCGTTCCCAACGCCCGCCACGACCAAAAGCAACAGCCATACCCGGGCGACGACAAGCCGCGAGCGAGACGGAAACGAAAAAGGAAGATGCATCCGAAACGGGAAGGAGGCTGCCGCTGCTGGCAAAACACGCTCCACAATAAGACGGGCCTTGAAAATATCCCTGGCCTTCCCTCTCTCCTCTTTCCCCTCTCTCGGTCTCTCTCCCTCGCTCACCTCACCTCTCTCTCTCTCTCTCTCTCTCTCTCTCTCTCTCTCTCTCTCTCTCTCTCTCTCTCTCTCTCTCTCTCTCTCTCTCTCTATATATATATATATATATATATATATATATATATATATAGCGCCTCCCCCTCTATCTCTCTCCCTCTCCCTGTGTCTCTCAATCTCTGTCTGTCTGTCTGTCTGTCTGTCTGTCTGTCTGTCTATCTATCTATCTATCCGCCTGTCTCAATCTCTCTCAATCTTTAACTCTCAATCTCACTCCCATCAACGTTGAAATAGAGAAGTTAGGCTCCCGAGCCTAGTGCCTCTGGTTTCCGGTTTGGCGGAGGTTCATAAGGAGAATATACGTTGATTTCATTAGGCCTTCCGTTCACATAAGACTGTAATGGGAGTCGTCTCTTCCTGCGAATGTCGTCGCCTGCTGCCTTGCCCAACCCCCCGGCCCCCCCTCCCGTGTAAATAACGCCAATGTTATTTCCGGCGCCAATGCCCCCTCGTCAAATCAAAATGAATTCGCTTTGGAGTGGACGACCCTCTGGTAACGTTGGAGGGGAAAAATAAAATAATTTCGACGTAATGCACAGACAAAACCCTTCTTGGGTATGCGAGATTCGAGGAGAATGACAGTGCACTTTTCATGCGAGAGTCAATTCACAGCCGATGCCTTCGGATTACGCGTGTTGCAAGGGAGGGTGGGGGGGGGGGGGGGGGTAGTAGAAAGAGAGGGAGAAACAGTCGCATTCCTAACTGCTTGTTATTCAGCTTCTATCACGAGAAATAGCTGTTCCGAACTTTCCAGCGAATCAGATAATCCAATAAGAACAAAAGATCTATTGTCCTATAAGTTTTCCAATTCTGTGGATTCCTTTTCTATCAGATTCAAAATAAGAGTAGAATCGACTGTAAAAGCCTTAAATCCCCTCTGAGCGAGCCCCCCCCCCCTACCCTCTCTCTCTCTCTGCCGTACAGATAAACCGGCCGGCCACTGTCCCGTATATCTTTTCTTATTCCCCTCCCCCTTTCTGGTTTCTCTCTAATTTTGTTTCTCTCTCTATCTCTCTCTTTTGCTTCTCCCTCACATTCCTTCCCTCTCCATCAATCTTGACTCACTCTCTCTTTTTCCTTTCTTCCCTTATTCCCTCCCTCCCTCTCTCCTTCTCTCTTTCCCTCTCGTGCCTCTCCCTGATTATCTCCCTCTCCCTCTAGTGCTTCTCCCTGATTCTCTGATTATCTCCCTCTCCCTCTAGTGCTTCTCCCTGATTCTCTGATTATCTCCCTGGTTCTCTGCCCCTCCCGTATTCTCGCTCTTGCTTCCGGAGAAGTCGGGAAATAGCCGGACAAGTTCAAGCAGCGTTGGGGCTAAAGGGGCGCTTGAGGCTGGATGAAATACATGCTAGTTCCGACAGCGGCAAGTGGACTGCAGGGAGAGTGGGGGAGGGGGGGAGAGGGAGAATGGGAGAGGGGGAGGGAGAGGGAGAGAAAAGGGAGGAAGCCTTGGGGTAGGGAAGAGTAGTAGAAGGAAGGGAAGGGGGCAGGGGGAAAGGGGAAGAGGGGGGAGAGGGAATGGGGATGTGAAAGGATGAGGGGTAGAAAGAGGGTGAGAAATGGAGGGAGAAGGGAAGAGATGAAGCAAAATATGGAGGAAAGGAAGAGAAAGAGAGAGAGAGAGAGAGAGAGAGAGAGAGAGAGAGAGAGAGAGAGAGAGAGAGAGAGAGAGAGAGAGAGAGAGAGAGAGAGAGAGAGAGAGAGAGAGAGAGAGAGAGAGAGAGAGAGAGAGAGAGAGAGAGAGAGAGAGAAGAAAAAGAGGAGAGAGAGAGAGAAAGAGAGAGGGAGAGAGAGAGAGAGAGAGAAGAGAGAGCCATAAAAAGGGAGGAAAGAGGCCCGGAGTTTTCAGGCCGCCTAAGAACCCAGCCGCCTTCCCCTCTCACTCCCCAAACTCGCCCGCTCTCACAGCGCCCCTCCTGCAGCCCAAGGAAATCCCGAGTTTCCCTTCGTACACTTGTACCGATGCACATGATGAATGGGGCCCTAGACGGCGAGGCTTATGCCCCCCCCCCCCCTGCCCCCTCTTTCTCTATCTCTCAATCTTTAACTTTCATTCAAGGTCCTCTTCCTTCTCCCTCCCTGTCTTTTCCCCCCTTTTATCCCTCTCCTCCTCCTTACCTCTTACCTTCTTCCCTTCTTACCTCTCCCTCTCCACTTCACCTCTCTCCTCCCTCCCTCCCTCCCTCCCTCCCTCATCTTCTCCTTCCTTCCTTTCTTCCTCTCCCCCCCCCCCTCCCATTCGGCGCGTGACGGAAAGGCCTCGACGGCCCCGAACTCAATCGAAGTCCGAGGAATCTCCCGCTTGAAGCTTTATTACCTCCCGTCGCCATCAATCTTGCGAATATGGCGAATTTCCGATAAAATTTCGAGGGAGGGAAGGAGGGAAGGAGGATGGAGGAAGGAGGGGGATAGGGATAGGGAGTAAGGAGAGGAGGGAGCGAGAGGGAGAGATGGAGGGAAGAGGAGTGTAGGAGTGAGGAGAAGGAGAGAGAGAGAGATTGGAGAGAAAGAGAGGGGTAAGAGAAAGAAAGAGAGAGAAAGAGAGAGAGAGAGAGAGAGAGAGAGAGAGAGAGAGAGAGAGAGAGAGAGAGAGAGAGAGAGAGAGAGAGAGATTACAGAGAGAGAGAGAGAGAGAGAGAGAGAGAGAGAGAGATTACAGAGAAAGAGCGAGACAGATTAAGAGAGAAAAAACGGTCCTTTCCCATTTCGAGTCCTTGGAAGGAATCAATTAGACACTATTGGATTCATATCAGAGCGGGATTCCAGGAGAGATAAGAACCCCGTTTTTCTCGAGGTGACCCCGGAAGCAGGAAGAGGGAGAAGACGAAAAGGATAGACAAGAAGGAGGAGGAGGAGGAGGGAAAGATAAAGAACTGAGAGGGAGGGAGGAAGGGAAGGGAGGGGAAGAGATAGAGGGAGGGGAGGGAAGGGAGGGGGCGAGAGAGAGGGAGGGAAGGGAGGGGGAGATAGAGAGAAGGAGAGAGGTAGAAGGGAGAGGGAGAGAGAGAGAGAGAGAGAGAGAGAGAGAGAGAGAGAGAGAGAGAGAGAGAGAGAGAGAGAGAGAGAGAGAAAAGAGACAGAGAAGGAGGCCCACCAACTTCCATCCGACAAGTCAAACGATAAAAAAAAGAAAGAAAGAAAGAAAAATAATCATCGCACCGACACCTCCGATCAAAAGAAGTTCGTTAATATTCCGACACTCTTTCCCTCCGTAACCGGCGAGCTCTCTAATGAAAGATAAAAGACGATAATATATATATAAAAAGTCCCTTCCCCCAACGGATTAAAGATTAGGGATTGGGAGAGCCTTCTACAATAATAAAAAAGTTAAATCACGGAACCATTTCACTTTCTTTCGACAGCGAAACGTTAATTAT
>BOPN01001436.1:87476-92476 GCA_017312705.2 Penaeus japonicus
TCATATCAAAGAATGGTTCAGGAGTCGATCGGAGAATTTGTGATTAGCACCACCTTTGAAGACTTGAATATCAATGACGCCCACTGACTGTGAATGGGTATCTTAAAGTCATACAATAAAAACATATATATATAGGAGTGTGGAGATGATAGTAAAACCCAGTAATTAAAAAGGACTGTGTCAGTGACAAAATTAAATTGCCATTTTCGCAGTAAAATATATACGACTGGATAGGAAAGAGAGCAATATGGCATACTGACTTTAGTCCCATTGCACAAAAAGAGAGATCTCGGTATAGGGGATCAGTTTAATATCAATAGTTTAAGAAACCTGCAAACCGACTGATATTAAACAAAAGAGGTCGAAATTAGACACAAAAAAATTGGACTCATTTTGATACGAAAGACTATGCTGTAAATATCTAAGGTGTATGATCTACCAACATGAATGCTTCAAGCTATTAACATCATATAATCTAACACAAAAATTAAAATTATAGTAACTGACATGTTCAACAATAATACGGAATCCTTGCAAGTGGACACATCAACACCATATTCATTGAGCATTATGATAGACTACCCAATAAGGAAAAAAAAAAAAAAAAAAAAAAAGAAGAAGAAGAAGATGAGATAAAGATCTAGCATTCAAAAGAACTCTAAGAATAAGAAATAAAAAACTTAACTACTGATCTAAACTTCATAGTTGACATATTACTTGAATCTGATCATCTAAAGCAACGCAAAAATACTACAAACTGAAATACAAGAACTACAGTAACGACAACAACAACAACAACAACAACAACAAAACAACAACAGGACAACGGGAAGACGAACTCTGACTTCCAGGAGCTTACAACGCACACGGACAGCTTGCATTGGAAAATATATCGCCACCAGATATGCAATGGCCTTGAAAGCTCTGAATAGAACGAAGAAAATATGGAAGTCCGAAGGGAAGAGAAACGCACGACACAAGGTTGTGATTGTTGCATGCAATAGTGAAATTAGTCTTTCTCCTGCATCGGTGTGAGACGGAATCAAAGCACAAAAAATGTTTGACGGTGCCTGCTACACAAAGGTAATGAATGAGGTACCTCTTCAACATCACTGCCGCCCCAATAGTGAGCGATAAGAAGAAGAAGAAGAAAAAAAAAAAAAAAAAAAAAAAAAAAAAAAAAAAAAAAAAAAAAAAAAAAAAAAAAAAAAAAAAAAAAAAAAAAATGAAAATAAAAAATAAAATAAAGTAAATAACAATAAAAATAAAAATAAGAAATAAATAAGAATAGATAAAAATAAAAATAAAATAAAAAGGTAGAAGTAGAAGTAGAAGATGAAGAGAAAGAGAGAAAGAGAGAGAGAGAGAGAGAGAGAGAGAGAGAGAGAGAGAGAGAGAGAGAGAACGAACATCCCACCAAACAGTCTTCGTAGAGCAAGGAGACGCAGGGTTGGAGAGCGCAATGGGAATTCTTCGGTACATCAAGAATAAAAAACTTTGAAATTCCATGTATAGGTTTAAGGACTATCTGCCCAGGTAAAGATCTTTAGTTTATCGTGATTCTTATAGCATTATTATCGGTATAATTATCTTCTTTTTTTCTTTTTTTTAATGTTAGATATTCATGTTGTCATAACCATAATTACACAAAATGTACGATTTGCCCAATTTGTTAAGGTCGAGTTATTCTTAAGTTATTCCTACGTAGATGAAGGTATAATTCTGATTAAATAACTTTTTTCAACACAAGAGATTAACTGTTGCGGTTCTTCGATTAGATCTTTGTTACAATTACCTGACTCGGCAAGATAACAAATAAACTAATGAATCACCCATGACCTGCCGCTCGTTACCTGTATACCTAATAATGCCCGACTCGGTATTCATGCCCACCGTTGCGATGTATTCTGTTTTCATGATATAGTTCTTTTCTGTTTGCACAATCTCTTCATTGATCACAATTGCTTGCTTCTAGTCCGGTGGATTTCAACTTCAACTATTCCAACCACCATGGCGTAGCAAGTTGCACTGTCAGCTCGATCTTCACTGATTCCGGTGCTGAAATAGACTAATTGGTATTACCTTAATACCTGTTGAATGCATGTTTATGTCAGACGCTGTCGTGACTTAATTAGTCTCACGATGAAATTCTGTTTTTTTTTTTTTTTTTTTTTTTTTTTTTTTTTTTTTTTTTTTTTTTTTTTTTTTTTTTTTTTTTTTTTTTTATGTAAGGCATTGTTTACCTTCCTGGTATTCTCAGAATTATCCCTTTATGTTGAGTTCTTCCTTCGCCCTGAGGAAAAATAACTTCCTGGTCTTTACATCTTCGTTGTTGTCTCAACTTTCTTTCGAAAGTATTTTCTCATTTTGTTAATGTTATTCATTTTTTGTTCTTTTTTTCTTTTGAAGTGAAACAGGGTTGATGAGGGAACACCATCTATTGCACTCGAAGGAACGCTGGTAATTCTATTGCAGCGAATATCATTATCCGTGTTTCGCAGCTTTTTATTTTTTTTTATTTTTTATTTTTTTATTTTTTTTATTTTTTTTTATTTTTTTATTTTTTTATTTTTTTATCTCAGAAGGAAAAGGGAAATAGTCGGTTTTTCTCATAGTTTGAAATGTGGCTCGATGCATCCCAAGACTTTTCCGTGAATCCAGCCTCGAGCTTTTTATCTCTCCTGCCGAGCTTGACCTTCCGATGCTTTGCCTCTCTCTATATAGATCTTTTGCTGATTTTGTTTTTGTTTTCTTATATATATATATATATATATATATATATATATATATATATATATATATATATTTATATATATATACATATACATATACATACACACACACACACACACACACACACATACATATATATATATGTATGTATATCTTTCTCTTTCTTTTTCTTTCGGCTGCTCCCATATAGGGGTCGCCACAGCGGATCATATGTATTTATATATAATATATACATACATATATATATATATATATATATATATATATATATATGTGTGTGTGTATGTGTGTGTGTATGTGTGTGTGTGTGTGTGTGTGTGTGTGTGTGTGTGTGTGTGTGTGTGTGTGTGTGCGAGTGTATGTGTGTGTACATACACAGCAATATTTGAAACTAAAATCATGTCTGAAAAATTGTCCTAACCATATAATATATATATATATATATATATATATATATATATATATATATATATATATATATATATATATATATAGCCAGAGCGACATCCATAACTGGCAAAAAAAAAAATAAATAAATAAAATAAATGAATAAATAAAGGGTAATGTAAAACATCAACACTAGAGCCTGGAATACGTAAAGTCCATGAATTGTTCAAGGCTGATAGAATGATTATGATTTTGAGAATAGGACTTATACCAAAACGCTTCCCTATCAACTTACTGATTTCATCTATTAAGTCTTATAACTGTATTTGATTACTGAGGAAAACGTGATAACGATCATATGATAATTACAGGACTATCAAAGAGCTAAGGTAGCATTAATCTTTATTTTATTTTTTTGTACTTTATCATTATTTTTTTATTATTTTCTTATCACCATTTTTTTAATGATATGACGACATTACGTAGCTTAACCGATCTATACTGAATAACGTCAAATATTATAATTCCATTTGTAATACCAACCGCCACGAAATAATCTTTCCACAAGCCAAGGGAATCCCATATCAAAATATCTCGAATGGGGCTTTACATACAAATGCACCGTGCCAATCCCTCTTTCCACACAGCCCAATCATATCGAATCCCAAGTCTAATCTGGCATCGAAATGAAGAACCCTAATCCCCTTCACTCACGTGTTCGATTTTAGAGAGGCGTTTGCTGGAAGTGTTTCCCCGACGCCCACATGGAGTCACGACGCAAACATGGCGGCGGTTCGAACGAGGGGCATTTTATGTATCCTGCTCGTGTAGGATTAGGAAATGGGGGGGTATTTCGATAGGATTAGGGATTGGAACTGGTGGAGGGACTAGGAGTGTTGCCGAGTTTTTTTTTTTTTTTTTTTTTTTTTCTTGCAGGGGGAATTCATTGGATAAAGTGGAGAGACAGACAGATAAAAAGACAGTCAAGACAGGCAGGTATACGGATAGACAGACTGGCAAAGAGTCAAGTAGACATGTATACATACATACAGACAGACAAATAGACTGAAAGACGGAAACAGAGGGACTGAGACAGACAGACAGACATACATAAAGACAGAAACAGACAGACAAACAAATAGAGACAGAGACCAAAAAGAGAAAAAAATAAAAAGATACCGACAGATGTACAGACAAAAGACAGAGAAAGAGAGAGAGAGAGGGAGAGAGAGAGAGAGAGAGAGAGAGAGAGAGAGAGAGAGAGAAAACAGAGAAATTGACCACTTGACTTAGAGTAAGTTACACAGGCATTGCCTACAAACTTGCAACAAACTCTGGCATTCCAACCCTATGCAGATTATAAAGAATCGTGAAATGAACACAAAAGGGATTCTCGTTTCAACAGCTGTTTTATTCTAACAGTCAAAGAACAATGTAAATATGTAAATAATACAATGTTGATGATATGAATGATAATGTCGATAGTGGTAATTTTAATGATACTGGTGATGGTAATAACAACAATGATAATATGATTACATTGATGATTTTAAAAGGAATAATGATAATGAAGATAATAATAATGTTGATAATAATGACAATGATAAAGGTGATAATGATAATATTAGTAATAGAGATAGCATATTAATAACAATATTAATAATGGTAACAATGATAATGATGGAAATAAAAATAATGATGATAATAGAAATAATGATGATATTAATAACAATAATAATGAAAACACAACTGATAATGATGAATATGAATATTTATAATCATCATTATTATCATCTTAATAATGATGATAATAATGAAAATACCAATAATAATAAATGATAATAAGAAATTATAATAGTAAGACAATAATAACACGAATG
>BOPN01001436.1:102476-104976 GCA_017312705.2 Penaeus japonicus
ATAATTCTAATGGACAGTATGAGTGGAAGAAGATTTAGATATTTAGAAATTCAACCTGATAAATATATAATATATATATATATATATATATATATATATATATATATATATATATATATATATATATATATATATATATATATATATTTTTTTTTTTTTTTTTTTTTTTTTTTTTTTTTACCTTCAAATGAAGAAAAATCTTTCACACAACTATACCTGTTAGGTTTATTTTAATTAGTTGAAGAGATTGACTGATCTAATTAGATAATTAATTAAGACGTACCATTGTTATGATTATGATTATTATTATCATCAGTGTCATAATAGAATCAGGTGATATCATGACCTTTTCTCCTGATGATGGTTAGCATTTTACTGCCCCGCCTCAAAGGAATGAATTTCTTTTGCTTATTTGTACCTGTTAAGATCACTCGAATTAAGGGAAAAGCTATCAGGTATTTTATTTTCTCGTTAACTAATATTCTATGGAGTATTACTTCCTTCCTTCCCTTCCTTTCGATAGTGCTATGGTTATTTATGAATAACGTGCACATTTTCAATTAAGTTCAAACTGTTATGCTGTTGAAAAGATCTTCATAATGTATCTTCTTTGGCTGCATGAAAACCTTACTGAACCTTATCTGGTGTTTACTTTTTTTGGTATACCTTGTATGGAACGGATATTTTTGTATTCATCTCTATTTGATTATCTAAACCTTCGAGGAAATAATTAATACACAGAAAAGGTAAAAAAAAAAAAAAAATCCAACTCAACAACATTATTGTCTTATTCATAGATCTTAAAAATTGTAAAAAAAAGGAAAATTGGATATTATGCTTTGAAATTAAGAAACGCAAACTTTTCACTGTAGCCATTGTTAGATAACCAGTGTTCGTGTGTTCCAACGAGGTGAGTTTATAAAAGGACTCAGCGTTGTTTAAGGTTTTTTCATATCACCATAAGGTCCATTTCCATCATTTATGTTACACACAGTGTCATAAGGTGAAATTTCCCTATCACAAATGACCACAGTATACCTTCATTTTCTCTCTAAACTTCCACCAAATAAGGCATCTACTGGTTCCACTTCCTTCCACCCAAAACTTCCACTTCTTCTTGCAACGTCCTTGCATTCATTCTGCCACCTGTTGTATTCGTCATCTGTGATTTTCTTAGCATTCTTATCATTTTCCTTTTTTCGTACAAGACTTACTTATCGTGTCGTAAAAGAACACCAGACCATTAAGAAACCACTGGTGTTTTTCTCCTTCTCTGTCCATACCTGTTGTGCAGTTGACAAATGTATCCAGGAGAAAGGTTAGTTTCACAAACCACAACTTCTTGCAATAATTCCGGTATTACATAGCAACAGAGAATTATTCTTACGTGAAATAGATTTACTTGAGTCGCAATATTTTGTCTTTATCTATTTGCAATTGTGGTATCGCTAATAGACTAGATATACCTTTAAAACAACGTGGGTATTTTGCCACCAGAGCAACAGAGAATCATTCTTACGTGAAATAGGTTCCCGGGTTCGAGACTTGAATGAAAGGTTTCCTCGGGAAAAGGTAACCGGTGTTCACGAGTGTTCTCTACGGAGATCAGGTCCCCCACCCGAGGTCAAAGGTCATTCTGGTCAGCAACTATGCAGAAAGGCAGCAACAAGCCTCTCGATTAAGTCAGTTGAAATCGGTAAGAGGTCTGAATCGTTTTTTTTTTATTTTTTTTATTATTATTATTATTATTTTTTTTTTTTTTTTTTTTTTTTACATTTACGATGATTTTTTTAAAAAGATTATCTTAAACATTAGCGTAAATATTTACTGATTTATTTCTAGTTTTATAATTGTTCAAAAATCAAAAATTTACTTCTTAAAGATGCACTAAGAGATTCACATGGGAAAATGTCCGCGTATGATAAATGTCATAAAAAAGTACAGTTGGGATAAGAAAGAAAAATTAGTGAAAGCAATATTTACGAAACACAAAAGTTATCTCAAGCACTTCGGATTAAGACAGGAAATAAATTTGTTTTCATCTTCAAGTCGAATAGAAAAGTATTTTGTATTAATACTTTATTACTGACGACTCACAAATTATAATTTCAAATTTGCGTTTTTATTTGTTAAGAGAGGAGACATTTGCAGAATTATCTCAGCTTATTAGAAAAGTCTTTTCCATATAAACATATATTTTCAGCCACTTTGTATCTCTGTGCTCATTGCTTACTATATAATAATTTAAGAGAAGCATTCAAATAGTTTTAAAAGAAAATCAGCTTTTATCAAACACATGACTTTTCAAAAAATTATACTCGTAATAATCAAAATTCAAACGCACAAACAGACCCTTGCTTTCTGTACTTTGAGACAAGCCGAGGGATCTTAAGTAAGTATATAACATAAATGAATGTCAATAGACAATAGACATAAAGTTTGAATAAGCAGCAATATAGGCAGAAGGTTTATTTGATTTAAAAAGAAAAAAAAGAAAGAA
>BOPN01001436.1:147476-149976 GCA_017312705.2 Penaeus japonicus
AATCCCGCTGACCAAAAAGAGACAGGCCTTATATATTTCAAAAAAAAGATATAATCAGAATAGTTATAAGGATATTATTATTATGAGGAGATTTATGATTATGACTTTAATATCATCTTTATTTTCCTTAATTCTTGAGATGATGATAATGATATTAATGATAGTAGTGAGGATAATAACGATGATAATCATGATAATGATAGTTAAGATAATACAAATATGATTATCATAGTAATACGATGATAGAAACTATAAAGATAAGAAGAAAAATAATGATGATACTAATAGTAATAATGACAACAGCAATGACGGCAATGATAATGATAATGATGATTATGATAATAAGGATAATGATGATAATAATCATATTATTAATATTGATAATAACATTGATAATGATAATGATAAACATGATATTAGTAATAATGATGATAATAATAGTAATAATGATATCAATAATAACAGTATCAATAATGATAATGGTATTAGAAATATTATCAATATCAACAATGATTATGATGATATTGACTATAATGATGATAGTGATAATGATTTTTGCAACAATAGCAACAATAGCAGCAACAACAATATCAATGATCACGTTAATGATATTAATAATAACATTAGTAATAATGACGATGATGATAATAATTACTGTACTCATACTACTACCGTTACTAATAATAATAATGATCATGACGATAATTATTACAATAATAATGATAACTATAATCATAATGTTATAGAAATGACGATGCTAATAATAATTATGTTGATTAGAAGAACAGGAATGCAGGAAGAGGATAAAAGTAAAAATAATAATGAAAACAGTAATCATAAGGTAAAAATAATAACAACAACAATGATGATTATAATGATGATAATAATGATGTTAGTAATAATGAAAGTAATAATGATAATGAAAATAATAACTATAATAATGGTGGTTATGATAATGATAATAATAATAATGATGACGATACTGATGTAATAAAAATAATAATGATATAGATAATGATAATAGTACTTATTTCAAGAATAATTATAATGATGAGAAAAGCAATGAAGATGATAGGTATAATAGTAGCATTAATGTTCAGGTTAATGATACTAATGTTAATGATGCTGCTAATGATAATGATAATAACGATTAAGATTTTAGAAATGATAATGAAAATAAAAATTATAACAATCCAAATAATATTGAAAATTATAATGATCATGATGATAATAACGATAATGATAAGATGATAATAAAAATAATGACAATGATAACATAATTCTGATAATATCAAGACTAATGATAATAATGATCATAAAAATAGCAAAAATAATAATAATATTAAGGATAACAGCAATAATAATTATTATCATCATTATCGTAACACTAGTATTAATAATTATGATAATAATAATGAAACTGCTGATGATAATGATAATGATAGAATGCTAACAATAATGTCAATGATATCAACAATAATAGTGATGATAATACTGATAGTGATAATGTTATCAATGATAAAAATAATACAAACGATAATAATGATGTAAATAATAACATTAGTAATGATAATGATGATAATGATAATGATAATAGTAATGGTAATGATGATAATGATAATGATAATATTAATGGTAATGATGATAATGATAATGATAGTAATGATTAGAATGATAATGGAAATAATAAGAAATATGTTATTGCTATTCCGAAGTAGTTATTGTTGAACAGCCTCGGTCTTATCAATATTCTTATCTTTCCAGATGTTATTTTTCACTCTACTTTACTCATATATCTACTTTTTCCATAAGATATTTTTATCACTTTTTATTTATTTAATTCACTATCGAAAAGTGTATTCCAGACGGACACTTGACATTAGAAATAACGAAATTATGCAACATATCATGTGATGACATTCTGTATTTGCTCTCTTTCATTCTTTTGTCTTTCATGACATTCTGTTCTTTCTTTTCTTTCTAAAATTAGTAAATCACATGAAAGTCAAATCCAACAGTAGCGTTACGTCATTGCGGTCTGCGTAGATGTTCATTATCTGATCAGATTTTTAAAAATCATTTTTATTGTATTTTTAATATAATTTTTACCATTATTATTGTTATCATCATGATCGTTAATAGATTTTTATTATTGTTATCATTTTTATTGCATTTTCGATATCATTTTTATCATTATCATCATTACCATCATCAGGATCATTATTATTTTCATTATTATTAACCTTAATGTTAAGAAAATGTCTGTATGTGTGGATGTAGACATGTTTTTGAACATTCTTATTTGGCAACTTTATGGAAAATTAATTGATTAGTTAAATCAATTAGATATCAATTAAGGGATGATTGAAGTAATTGGTAATTGGCAGTATATAGCAAGAGAAAAAATAATAAATAATAACTAGCTATTATGATCATTATCATCCAGAGCAAATATTTCAGATCGTAATCACAATGAAAATGATAATGATCATAACAAGCC
>BOPN01001436.1:182476-187476 GCA_017312705.2 Penaeus japonicus
ATAATGATAATGATGATGATAATAATAAAACAGCATAAATACAATAGTAACAAGATTAATGATGCTAATTATCTTAGATGTTAAACAATATTAGCAATAAAAACAGACACCATAGGGAAAAAATGATGATAATAGCAATAAAAATAAAAACAGTAATTATGATGATGGTTACGATAACAATGACAACAACAGTAATGATTAAAATAGTGACTATTGTCCTTGCAGTTGTTACAACAGAAATACCCCAATGATAACAACAATAATAACATTTTTGATAACAATAACGTTAATGATGAAGAACAAACAAACAAACAAACAATTCTTACGCTGACAACATTAATAATGATAATATTGAAAACACTTTCAGCTGACAGCAACAACAATACTAACAACTTTAACGTTAAAACTAACAACAATGACAGCTGACAACAACAATGAATACAACTCTAACAACCCTTTTGGAAGACAATTCTAACAGCAAAACGAACAGCGTTTTCTGCTAACAACAATAGCAATAATGGTAATACTAACAACCCTTCCAACGGACAACAACAACAACTAAGATGGTACTAACAATCTTCTCAGCTGACAACATCAACAACGATAAGACTAACGACTCTTTCAGCTGACAACAACAGCATTGATGATACCCCAACAACCCTCTCCGCTAACAACAACAATAACAATAATGATAATACAAACAACCCTTTCAGTTGACAACGACAACGATAAGACTAACGACCCTCTCAGCTGACAACAACAACGATAAGACTAACGACCCTCTCAGCTGACAACAACAACAACGATAAGACGAACGACCCTCTCAGCTGACAACAACAACAACGATAAGACTAACGACCCTCTCAGCTGACAACAACAACAACGATAAGACTAACAACCCTCTCAGCTGACAACAACAACAACGATAATACTAACGACCCTCTCAGCTGACAACAACAACAACGATAAGACTAACAACCCTCTCAGCTGACAACAACAACTATAAGACTAACGACCCTTTCAGCTGACAACAACAACAACGACAGACTAACGACCCTCTCAGCTGACAACAACAACTATAAGACTAACGACCCTTTCAGCTGACAACAACAACAACGATAATACTAACGACCCTCTCAGCTGACAACAACAACTATAAGATTAACGACCCTTTCAGCTGACAACAACAACAACGATAATACTAACGACCCTCTCAGCTGACAACAACAACAACGATAAGACTAACAACCCTCTCAGCTGACAACAACAACTATAAGACTAACGACCCTTTCAGCTGACAACAACAACAACGATAAGACTAACGACCCTCTCAGCTGACAACAACAACAACGATAAGACTAACAACCCTCTCAGCTGACAACAACAACTATAAGACTAACGACCCTTTCCTTTGACAACAACAACAACGATAAGACTAACGACCCTCTCAGCTGACAACAACAACAACGATAAGACTAACGACCCTCTCAGCTGACAACAACAACTATAAGACTAACGACCCTTTCAGCTGACAACAACAACAACGATAATACTAACGACCCTCTCAGCTGACAACAACAACTATAAGACTAACGACCCTTTCAGCTGACAACAACAACAACGATAATACTAACGACCCTCTCAGCTGACAACAACAACAACGATAAGACTAACAACCCTCTCAGCTGACAACAACAACTATAAGACTAACGACCCTTTCAGCTGACAACAACAACAACGATAAGACTAACGACCCTCTCAGCTGACAACAACAACAACGATAAGACTAACAACCCTCTCAGCTGACAACAACAACTATAAGACTAACGACCCTTTCAGCTGACAACAACAACAACGATAAGACTAACGACCCTCTCAGCTGACAACAACAACAACGATAAGACTAACCACCCTCTCAGCTGACAACAACTATAAGACTAACGACCCTTTCAGCTGACAACAACAACAACGATAAGACTAACGACTAGTAAGATTTGAAATCAAATGATAAATGGAACTCCTCTTTTGTAATATGCTGTCTTTGTGTAATACATATTAGTGCTATCACCACAATGTTATGATTTGTGGTATCTGTTGTTTTCTTGCCAACATTATTGCCCCAAATTGAGGGTATTCACTCCAGGTATGCTGTGCTCACTTCATTTTGTTGTTTTCTGCATTAGGATGGATGGCTGTTTGCCCCAGTATTGTTGTTATTCATGTCTATATTGATGTGTGATTATCCTGGTTGTGGTTATTATTAAACCACTTGTTTTGTAGACTATTCCTTTGAGTCATATTTTATAGCTGAATTGTTGGGATACTGTGAGACACTTGAAAGAAAAAAAGTAAAAAAAAAAAAAAATTAAGCCGGAAAGTATGAGTTCCAATGTCAGGAGTGATTATTATTATTATTATTATTATTATTATTATTATTATTTTACCAACTGGAAATATTTGTACTTTTTGAGATAACTGTTTTGGATTTTAGACATCTAAAGAAAGCTTTGGTATAAATTCAGTTAAAATATATGAATACATCAACAGGGAACTGGTAAACTACAAGACCTGTTTTGCTTTGAAATTTTGGCAATACAAGGTATGGTAAATATTTACAAAGCACATGCATATCTGCCACTAACCTATGCATAATGCCCTCATGTTCATAACTGGTCCGTCAGTTGACAACTTCAATAAACCTCCACCACGTATACCAGAATATACATGATGGAATTTTCTTGTCCTTTGTCAGAACATTGAAGGCCACAGCAGTGCTTCAGGCAATGGCTCTATTAGATCAGACTCGAGATTTTAGGCCTTCCCTTACAGAGTGCAGAAAGTTTCAAGGTGATTTGGATAGAGCATATCCAATTTGATTATGAGAAAAAGATCCCATTTGAAGGACACTGTAGGTGTCTTATATACATTGGCCCTGATTTTACGTTTGGGATAAATGAAAAGTATTTATTAACCCGTTGCTGACGGGGGATAGATTTGCTTACACAGGCTCCAGGATGAGTTTTATTTCTGATCGAGGCAGCTTCTGCAACATAATTTGATTTTTCCCACTCCCTTTTAGTCACTCATTGTAGAGCTAGAGACATTTTTGTGTTGTTGTTTTTTGTGTGTTTTACTATTTTTAGAAATTTATATCTGTCATATCACAGGCTCCATCAATTCTGCAGTTGACTAAAATTGTAGTTCAGGGTCCATATCAACTCTTTTTTTTTCTTTATACTCAATGTGATAGAAGTATTACTGGTTTAGGGGGGATAAAAAGCAACTTTATTTTTTCGTATTTGTGTGCTGTCACGAACAAACACGAAACTTATAACCATCTAAAATGAAGAGGTAGGGAAGAGGAAGGAAACTTGTGCTTTTGGCAGTGAGTGCCACAATAAAAGGCATCCCTACTGGCACAGGGGCACATTGTAGGCATTGGGTATGGTGTAAGTCACCTTCCTCCTCTCATTCTGCCTGCACATCTTTCATCTGCAGTACTTTAGAGCAAGAGGTCGGCAATTTGCAATGTGCCCTCCCTCTATAGAGATAGTGCTTGCTAGAGACCGTAGATGGGTGCCATTCAAGGCTCTCTCTCCTGCTGGTGCTAGAAGAAAGTGGTGCCATCTAGGTTTTGGAAGCGAGTTGAAACCCATTTTGCTTATTCCAGCCGGTACTGTTCCGTCTTTGCATGGCTGCAATGCTGGGGCTCTTGAACGCATAGGCCTAAATCATTTATACGATTGACGGTGCATGCCGGCAACCGGCGCTATGCATATTACAAAAATCGCCGTCTGTGGATGGCAGCCGGCGGTATCGGGTTAAGAAAAGAAGAAATGGGGCTATACATCTCTATAGAATTTGCAGCCTTTTAACTTAAAACAATTTCTATACATAATCCCCGTTTTACCTGCATGTATTTCTATAATGGTTTTATATCTCATTTATTTTATGGCTAATAGTTGAAATTGAGAATAATCTACTAGGTTATAATTGACATTTGATTTTCATTTAGATTACTGAGTAGTTTGTAAATGCTGTATGATTTTATTGAAGAGCCTGTGATGAAAATGGTATATCGAAATGTTCAGGTAGTTTAAGTAAGGATTTGATTTTTAAATAAATGCTATTATAAAAGGAATTTGCTTACATTTTATATTGATGCTTCTGATTAGATCTAGCACTATTTAAGATTTATGTTTATTACTCCTAATTGAATTTTCAATCATATATTAAGCACTTGAAAATATTTTTCTTCTCCTGCTGCTTCTCCTCCTCCTCCTCCTTCTCATCCATCTTCTTTTCTTGCATTCAGACAATTCAGGGTTCTTAAATCCCTCCTATACTACTGCATATGATCTTTTTCTTTCTTGAAAGTGACCAGTTAGCAGTGTCTTCCTTGGCTAATATTTATTAGGAAATATTATTGTTAGTATTTCAGTTGGTGTTGATGTTATGTTCAGTGAGGTGTCTTTGCAACAGCTTTGTTCTGTTCCCTCCTGCCTCTTCCTCCATTCCAATACATATCTATGTATCCTCTGCACATGTAGAGACAAAATAGACGTTTTTTTGTAGCATTTGTTTTATGTATACATATGATTATGGTCTGGGTTTGCTTCCAGTTGCAAGCCACATATATTTTATGATAATGTAGAGATTTTTTAAAAGATTGTGTGTGTGTGTGTGTGTGTGTGTGTGTGTGTGTGTGTGTGTGTGTGCGCGCGCGCGTGCGCACGCATGCACATAAGTGTGTGATTTACATATTTACTTTTCTGTGAATTTGTGTTAGAACTGTTACCACAGTTAGCCAAGTTGAATGAACCAAACGAAAATCTTGCAAAACAGCTGTGAGCATGACAAGAATTAATGTGAGGGAATCAGGTGAAAGGGACCTTTTTCTTCTTTTTGTCTAAAACATCTGATCCTAATGCACTGACTGTGACTTAAGGCTAAACTCTGGATGTAGCGTTGGTGTAAGGCATATTGACAATATAGTGATT
>BOPN01001436.1:237222-242222 GCA_017312705.2 Penaeus japonicus
ATGCTTCAATTGTGAGCAGCTTCCGATGTCACATCATGTACACATTGTCATCCGTCTTTTAGGCCTAATCAGTATGTATGTCATGACACCTGTCTGCAGTTGGTTAATCCTCTCGTGCATAAGATTATATATATTGTGAATTCTGTTTTAGTTTTTGTCACTCCTAAATCTTGTTTCATTAACCCATTCACGACGAGGGCATTCCAGCCCTGCATGTTACAATGCCGGGGCTCTCGAACGCATAGGCCTAAATCAGTTAAATAAACGACGCTGTATGGCGTCACCCAGCGAACGGGCCTTGAATGCGCGGTATCGTAGTGTACCACCCATCCAAAGAGGGTTAACATAAACTATATGTTACTTGCATCAGAAATAAGTGCTCTGCATTATATGAAATGAGAGAAAAAATAATGTTGACACTGTCCATGCTTAAAATTTCCAAGACAGACATTATGGTCTCAATACAAACATTACGAACTCTCACTGTTTGAAACAGAATTCCATGAGGTTTCCAACACTGTCATTAGATTTATGATATGACTGCAGGCTTATCAACAATGCAAAAAGAACAGGATGGCACAAAGACAATACAATGATTTGATTATTCAGCAACTTCTGGACCAATTTTTCTCTTTAAAGCCACAAATCAGTTTATTTGACACTACAGACAATCTACTAGGAAGGTTCCAAGTTTGATTTTGTAATAACTATTTAGAAGTTTATTGACACAAGCTTGTCACTAGTCAGCATTGGTATACTCACCGATTTGACCTGCACTGTGCCAAAATGCATGAGAGAGCTAATGACAACTCTAAATAATAATCACCATACTAATAAACAGATGAAAAAAAGTAATAAAAATAAAGAAAAAATATTAACAAAAGTAGTAACAAATAAATAATAATAATAATAATACTCATAATAGTAATAATAAAAATAATAATAACAAAAATTATATTTATATTGATATTTACAAAAACAACAATGAACAATAATAAAAGCAATATTAATAACATAAAAATAAATAAATAAATAAACAATCCTTAGACAGACAGCAAAATAGATCAACCCTACAGACATGGCTTAAAAATCTGCTGAGAACCAAGGCAACGAGAACAGCACAAGGGGAAGACTGACCGTGATGACCGTTCTACAGTAAGGGTACGCATTCCAGGCTTCCTCGTGGACCTCTAGAGACCCTTCAGGCGCCAGCAGACGGATGAAGGAGGGGACTTTGCTGCAAGGAGATAAGGGGAAGTGAGGGGAGGTTTGCAGAAAGAGAGGGGGAAGGGGAAGAGGAGGGAGAGAGTTTTGGTGATAATTTCTTGGAAAAAAAAATTAGTTACGCAACATTTCCACCCTAAACATTCCAGCATAAAACAATTTACACTATCTCTCTTATGTAGTAAACAATGATAGGGCATCATTACCCTTGCAAAGGTTTCTTTACATTCTATAGGCTTCCTGAAACCTAAAACCTAACCCCTACACACACTGTATTCATACTAATGTTCCAGAAATTCTGTATAATTCTGAAAAGACCTTCCTCAACTCTAAGAGGGATTATCTTCAATCCTCTTATCTAAAAGAGAAAATGAATAAATAATAATAACTGCTAAAGCACACATAAGACTAGTTCTGAGCATGTAATCCTTCGCCTCTTACCTTTTGAGGTGATAAATTTTGTAAGTGTACTGGCCCTTGCTAAATCTGTTTCCGAGTAAAGGGTGGTTATCGAAGGGTTCATTTTTGAGCACCTCGACTCCTTCTCCACCACCAGTTTCATTTTTGCTGGCTTCTGCTACACTGTAAAGCTGAGCCACTTGGTACTGCAAAAAAAGAAAGAAAAAAAGAGGTATGTAAGTATAGCATAAAACAGACAGCCAGAAAGTTTAGCAAAAAGTAGCTGTGTTCTGTTAATTCACATTTAGTAAATTTAGCAAAGAGTGCTTTTCATATATAATCATATCATTAAAGGGACTAAGATATAATAAAAAAAATATATTTGTCAATACAGAACATTTTAAAATAGAAGTCCAGTCCAAAACATTTGAACCTTGACCTGTCATATTATGAGAAAACTTCCGGTTGGTAAAGACACATCAAATAGCACCATCAAATAACCTAAGCATTTCTATGATCTACCTCAACACATAAATACACAAATACCAAATGCTGATAAAAAGAAAGAAAAAGAAAGAAAGAAAGAAAAAAAAATCATGCATGAATCTTAAACATGTTATTAACAAATATATCAAATCAACCAAATATTAAAATCAGTCACCTAATCCTAACTGCTAATACATGCAAATTAAGGTCTTCAATCTATAAGGGATGAGTTTGCACATCACACAGATCCTTGATATTTCTACCACTCTGTGAGTCGTCTTAGCTTGGCTATTAGGTAATGACCAGCCGTTTCCTTTGGCCAAGATATGGTGACTATAATTTCAAGGTATTCCTGGTGCATGTCTACACTCTCTGACTTGAAATATCTTTCTGAACTTGGAATGTTTTTTCTGTTTAAAGTCCTTCCTTCTTACTTTACTTTCTTCATTATTCGTACACTTGCAACCACTTACACAAAGAAGGGCTAATCAGTTTATTCCAAACCGACACCTTTACGTACCTCCTCTACCGTGAGTGGCAGGACAACCCGACTGAAAAGAGAAGGAAAAATGACACATATAATAAAAATTGATAAGATTTACAATTTTAAGAAAACTTAAGAATGTGATCAAACAAAGCAAATATAGACAAAGCAGTTAACCACTCTGCATTTTTATTTTGTTGAAATAATAAACTGCAGCTAGGGTTTTTACACACACACACACACACACACACACACACACACACACACACACACACACACACACACACACACACACACACACACACACACACACACACACAAGGAGGGTCATGGATAAAAGTATTAAATGCAATTCAATAAATCAGTTCCTCAACAGTCCACATTGAACATTTTCAAGTCACTGATGTAAGCAATTAGGAAACCATTCAAAAATGCTTATTCCAAAACCAATACTCATCAAAAAAAAGCATAGCCAGTATTAAATAGCAATAAGCAGTAGCAGCAAGAAGAGAAATAGAGAAATAAATAAAGATATAAAAAGCAATAAGTATGATAAGCTAAAATGGCCAATCACCTGAGCCAGATCCCATCCATATAAAAAATAAATTCAGGACTGAAATCTCAATGATGCAGTGACTCTCAAATAACGCTAATCTCCAGGGACTCACCTGCTGACATGATCACTCCCAAAGATCGTGATACGGTATCCTAGGTATTTAGAGACCAAATTGGTAGGAGAAATAGGGCATACGTTCCTTTGAAATTTGGGGCAACATATCTGACTTTTTCACACTTTCTTTAAAACACCCAGATATAAATGTGCATAGCAACAATAATATGGCAAGACAAATTAATTATAAATTTACATACATAAGAAACACATAATATATGTACATACATATACATTACAGCTATCCATATCTACCTATTTAATTATCTATCTATCTATTTATCTATCTATACACACCAAATATGGTATAGAAATCTCTATATATACAACTACAAACAACCAAACAATCTAAACAGATATCAATACATCAGTATGTTAATTTATTAGAACTGTAAAAAGAATGGAATTTAATATACATACTGTCTTGTTGCAACATCTCTACATTAAGCCTAATAGAAAATGACATGTATCACACTTTGTATCTATATCCATGTCTGTACGTATATTGATATACCTATAAATATACTATATAAGATGAAGGGCTCCATCTACAACTTAATCAAATCCTCTATCTATATATTTGAATTAAAACTAGAATATCTGCCTATATAATTAAGGTTTTGTCCTAATTGTATTTTATTTTAATTCACAGCAGAGGATGCACTGATTTGTTACAGGTTGCCAATCAACAGCTCCTTGCTAATGAAGTTTTCTCAATTGCCCATTTTCACTTGACTGCTATATATATATCAGCCAATGCTTCAGACTGCCTTCATTTCTCATGAGACACCCACCACTTGGCATTTCCTGGAAAGGTACCCAACAGTGCAGGTGGATATTTCAACACCATAATTTCCTAATATTTGCTTTTCTCCCTTCTTGTATCCTCCATTGCTTCCTTCCTTGTTTCTTGCGGCCTACAATTAATAACTGAAATTAACAACCTTCAACTCATTTATGGTGAAGTGATATCACTCCTAATTTAAAAGTTCAAAATTCACCCAAGCTTCCTAAAACAATGAGGATGCAATCGTTGAATAATTCCAACCACATTCTCAATCACAGGCCAAGCTAGAACTCAATGCCACTTGATCTAAACAGCTTAGCAATGCATCTACTTGGAACCATGTAAATGCAGGTTCGAAGGTAATTTCGGAATACTGTTACGTCCCTGTGCAACACGACTCCAGTGACACTTGCCCCCTCCCCATGTCCCATCATGAGACAAAACATGATCCACATCTCACTTTACCCGCACCCTACTGCAGCCATGAAAGGTCATTACTCCAACATGACAATGCTCAGGAAATGAAATTCAGAAGGGATATTGAATTTCATAGTTCTTATTATCCTTTCTTCATTCAATAACTTTCTCTATTACTTATACAATTACTTCTACAAGGTCAAATTCAACTTCCTATATATAAAAAAAAGGATCAGTCAAAAATACTGTGGACATATATCAAGTAAATTTAATAACTGCGTGAAATGAAATAAGTAAAGCAGATGGTACAATAGTTTGGAAGGGGTCTTGATAACTTATGGTATATCTTATCAACCCATTAATCATGGGGTGGATATGGCTGTGCCTGGATATTTAGTTGAGGTATTTAGAATGCACAGGCCTAATACCATGGTCTATTTGTATGCCAGCTGCTATGTGCCAAATCACCCAGAGAAATGGCTAGCCAGGATGAGGCATTCACGTCCTCTAGGGAAGACCAGCCAAGCCTTGAG
>BOPN01001436.1:254722-264722 GCA_017312705.2 Penaeus japonicus
ACAAGGCTTCAAGGTAAAGGATTTGCAGACATATTTAAAAAGATGCAGTGACAGAAAAAATGTGAGTATAACCTTGCATAATAAATAAATGTTTTACAAAAACTTATATGTACCTGAGGGTTATGTAAACAGAGAGCAGAAAAGGGTCTTTCCTGGTGCATTTACTAACTACTATAGGTAGACTGGGGAAAGCAGTATGTAGCTGGAGGGTTGTGATGGTCACTATCAAGGTACACTATCACTTTCCCACAGCCTACAGAATTGACTGTTTTTTTTCCCCTAAATTTGAATAATTCAAATGATTTTTGTAAGTTTGACATAATGCAAGAGTATTTCTTCTCACAAAATACTTAATTCTTCCAATAAATATATTGAGGAATATGACATTTTTTTTCAATAATCAGAATATGTACAACGGAAACAAATAACAATATATTTTATTATTCATTCACTGAAATAACCATAACAACATATCTTAAATGGTTAGCATAATTTCCAAAGAGAGAAAGAAAATGAAAATTAGCTTCAAGGTAAAAAGCCATCACACAAAATTTTTAGTGCACACTCTGGAACAACCAAATGCAACCAGTCTGAGAAATGATTAAACACAAATTTTGATTACCAAATGCTAAATCCACTTCCAATGAACCTCCTCCTGATTAAAAAAATGCAGAGGTAGTTCCATTTGCCTCCAAAAACACTGTCCATAAAGCCCATCAACCAACATGAAAAATAGTTCCAGATGGGGTCAATGGTTTAGCCTATTAGTGAGGAATGGTAGTGCATCTGAGTAGAATATGAGGAATGGTTTCATTAACTGCTGAATTGAGGAATGGTCCAACTACCGCAGAATATCTGGCATGTTACTTAAGGGATATTTGAGGGGATTCTCTTGTTATCTTAAATGATCTGGCATGTGATACCTGGATGGAGGATTACTGATGATAGTGATACAAACAGAAATGGCATATACAAAATCATCAGCATTGTATTATGCTCAACAGATATCATAAATATAAAGAAATTTGTAACAACAATGGAAATGTATGGAACAAAGTAAGACTTACAAGAGGAAAAGTATTAAACATATTACTAGTAACAAACTATAGCCACTTCTGTCTTTTTCTCCCGATTGGGTCATTCACTCGAGTATATCCATTTATTTGTTTAGAGTCTTATCCATTTTTTACACATTTCACATAATAGGGAGATATTTAAAAAGATATTGGAGTATATTCAGATATTCCATAATTCTTTTTTTATTGCATCATTAGAGCAGCAGATGATAAAAGGCTTTTTTCTATAATCTATAAACTTAGTTTAAGGTCAACTAAATGTTTATATCCTCTTTTTGAGTGTTCTTTCAAACAAATATTACATGATTTCACTTTCTTTATTTTCTTTACACTGGATTCCTTTCTTTTTCTCTTAATATTTACACATTTTTACAATTATAGTAAACATGCAACTGAATCTTTTTCCCCCCCTTCTATACTGCTTCCTTCAATAAACAGCTTTCAACACCCACAGCATATCCATTTATCATGACTAATACATTTTCTTAGATGTCCAAACAACAGATAGGCTAATAAATCACTACAGCTTCACATAACAGGTAAATCAGATTCATAATCAACTGCACAGTTTAATGGAATGATTCTATACACAAATACAAAAAAAGTAAACAAAAAAGAAAGAAAAAAAAAGAAAAAGGACATGGAAAGTAGAGATACCAAAATACAAATGAGCAAGCAACAGAGGAGCATTAAATGCAACATTCTTATGAGGTGATGAAATTGCGATTTGATCAACATACAAATGCCAATCTGCTCTTTCAGCAGAAGTTTTAGAAAAAGACATTTTCTCTCTGTGTTGCTCGTGGCATCTTTGGCACTCTTCCCCCCCCCCCCTCTTTTGGCTAGGCCTTTGAGGGAGGAGTAAATGAAGCCGCTGCATTGTCTGTTTAACACTGGTGCTTTCCATATTTATAACTGTGCTAACTTAACCCTCTCTGGACGGGTGGTACAGTACTGTACCGCGCATTCAAAAGCCCAGTGGCCGGGCGGCACAGTATTGTGCCAGCCATTTAATTGACTTAGGCCTAATAATTCGAACGCCCCGGCATTGGGACATTCAAGGCTGGAATGCCCCCGTCGTAAGTGGGTTAATACACGCGTTGAACTCAAAAAATGAGTGTTCTCCATACTTGAATATCAAGCTGTTAAAACTGAAGCAACAAAGACCTATGATTGGAATGCTTGTGAACGCCTCTAATATGCAACACGTGTTATGTTCAACATCTGGAGCAAATAAAAATAGAAATCTATCTCAAGACAAAAAATACAAAATGAAGTAATAGTCATAGAAAATAAAATAACTATGAAAAAATAGGCTATCATATCTACTAGATCATCACTATCAATTCTGTTCCACAGAGGGTGATGACATGAGACCTATAAGGATATTTCAATAGCATTCTTGTAAGGATCAGCCTCTAGTGCCGAAACAAAAAGGTAACACAGGCTATCACAAATCTTAGCTCAGTCTAAAAGCACACAGTTTGAACTACACATGATCCCAGATGATAACATTAACCTGCTAACATTTTGGTCATTTTTTTTTTTTTTTTTTTTTTTTTTTTTAATTTCAAAATGAGCAGCCTCAGAAATGTAGCAGAGAATACGCAAATTCCACCAACAACAGTAATGTCAACAGTCTTGCATTCGTTAACAATCTGTAAGTCTCATCTATTACAGACATAACAAAATGTTACACAAACATCATCATTAGATATTAGCAATATGGGAATACTTAGAGAGAAACCTAGTATAGATCCATCACTTAAAAGACGTGTAACCGAGATGGAATCTCTCTACCTTCCATGTAATTACTCCTAGCTAATAATGTGACATCTACATTTCCCAGTAATTAATTGACTTCCTTCTAACTGCAGGAAAAGAAGAGACAAGAAAAAGAAGATAAAAGAATTGTTCCATGCTAAACGTTGTTCACTTCTATTCAAAATGACGAAATGTTACAGGTATAGTGATTTAGTTCCTTGAAAGCCATGTGCATTTCTGGGAAACAAGGGGAGGAGAGAAGGGGGGAGGGTTAGGTGGGGATGTGGGAGAAGGGGGCTTTATTTCAACTATAGCATGAGAAGCTTTCTGATACATGATATTAACAAACTAATCCCAGAAGTTCCTACAGCTGATCTTTAAATTCTCATTCTAAAGAATTCATAATTTTCAAAAGATACTTGTCTCATAAAATCAACGCTGCTTTCACTGTACTCAGTCTATAATTGCCTAAATGAAAGCTTTCAACCAATGGCACTGATACCAGCACAACAGGGGAGGCCTTCTTAATTTTGGCTGACAATGGAAATCTGTTTTAATGTCTAAAGTCAAGTTGGAGAATGCTGTTACAAACAAGGCAAGGTTTTACAGCAGACCTCAAATACATCTTTGCCCTGAGGTCTATCCTTCAAAGAAGTGCCAAGTTTTTTACATTTCCCCTCTAGATGACTGCAGTTCTACATAGGGAATGAACATGCTTAAGGCTGTCTACGTCACCTCCAGAATATGTTTTCAGTGAAGCCACTGGCTGATAACCATGTGTCACTCTTTTAGATCCTAGTAGGAGAATAAACTCTCTTTCTCCACTTACAACCTACATTTTTTTTTCTCAGTTATCACATTACATTAACAGCACAGGGAAACACTAAGGTTAATCATTTAACTAAATCAACCATCAACCTGTTCAACAATGCAAACAAACACTATTCACATGTCAGTCAAAACACCGATCACGACTCATCAACTAGATTTACTCTATGTTTGATAATTCCTCAATCAGATCAGTAGGCTCCAATTCGCCATTCGTGATTTTGTCTTTGGTTTCCCTCCTAGTGTGACTATGAGGGAAAAAACACACTGAGCTGGCAATGATCGAGATAATGATTAATATTTGTATAATTAACAACTTCACATAACTGCACCTATCAATCCACTAGTATTCTTAGAGATTCATGTTTCTGTTCAACTTTCTACAAAGAACGTAAGTTTTGAAGATTTTACTATTTTTTCAGTATGAGGCAGTACAATATGAGGTTTTAATCACTGCTGAGAGATAGATATTCCTATCAAATAACAAATTATTAAATGAGGACTAAGTCTTTACAAAACAAATAAGAGATTTCTTTTCCCTTTTTCATTTTTTTGGTTTTGAAACTAAAAAAATAAAGAATATATTCTAACTTTTGTGAAGTAAGGGGACTAGCATTTATACATTATTGTCAGATCTGAACAAGGAAAAGAACCCCACTCTTTTCACTTTACAAAGGGAGTGCAATGGAATTTCATGTGTGGTAGTATTTCAGCAGTATGTGAAATATTGCAAATGCAATGGTATTTATCATATTCAGTCAATGACAGTAATGTATCTTGTGGAGAACTGAAATTACTCATAACAAGTGTTTTATCTAATAAGTTATCTGCATACTAAACCTCATTCACCATGACCAGTATGGCAAACGATAATGAAAAAAGGAAAGTATAATAATGATATCATCATTATCATCAAAATATGGCATTAGTATAATAATAATATTAATGGCAACAATAACAACAACAATAACAAAAATGTTAAAACATGCTTATCATCCATCACTTATCACTTTTAACTTTTAATATTGATGATGAGCCATATCAGATAAACCAATGGTTACTTTGTTATTCAAAGCACGGTGAAACAAAGGACAGGATTATATAAAAATAAATAAATAAGAAAAAGAGAGAAAAAAAGAAACAAAAATAAATATTCAGGAATGACAAGAACACTTTCACAAAGCTAAGATTCAAAGCAAGTCTAAGTCTTCAGAATGTGAACTCCTTCACTCCTGCCATCATAAGCATGTTATCATCATCAACCTCGATTCTCCTATTCCTATATTTTTGTAATTTTCCATTCTTCAGTCCCATAAATTCTTTAACATCTCTCATCCTACCTAAGTACTAGCTTTTTTTTTCTCTATTCTTGTCCACTTTTTGTCATAACATTGCCATATCATTGGAAGTAGGGCTGAAAATTATTTTGATATTCAAAGCTAAGACCAATTCATCAAACAGTAATACTGAATGACACAGAATAATCTATATACTTCCTAACTACAACAAATTTATTAAACATAATTTGGCAAACATGATTATTAACAAGCTTTTCATGATGGGAGTGGAGGATGCATGAGGGGACTTTGGCCATGAAACTAAATCCTCAGAGAGATATAACAAAGTAACAACTATGATTTCAATATATTGCCAATATAAAAACAACCACTCAAATCTCACCAACTCAAAAGAGAAGGATAGAGTGATAGAGTGATAGAAAGAGAAAGAGAGAGAGAGAGAGAGAAAGGGAGAGAGAGAGAGAGAAAGGGAGAGAGAGAGAGAGAAAGGGAGGGAGAGAGAGAGAGAGAGAGAGAGAGAGAGAGAGAGAGAGAGAGAGAGAGAGAGAGAGAGAGAGAGAGAGAGAGAGAGAGAGAGAGAGAGAGAGAGAGAATTTTTCCAAAATCACAACCTCTACACACATGCTCATGGTCACCCCTTACAACTTCATGTATGCATACGGCGATTGCAGATCACTGAAAGTGACAATTGCATGAGATCCAATATTTCCTATAGTGCTGAATGATTTCATCTCTCGGGTTGAGTGGGTAGTCCATCTTTGTCTGGGAGCTTGGGTTTTCCGCATCACCTGAACGTAGTGCTAGCGGGGTTTATTCACCCCTTGTTCCTCGCACTTCACCAACCTGTCTTTGCTGGAAGGTTTAAGAAGCCATAGTATCAAGTCAAGAATACAATTTACTATAATTACTGCTACTTACTTGCCACAATCATAAAAAAATAAGCAGTCAACTGTGTAAAATCACTCAGAGTTACTTATGGAAGTAAAAAAAAAAAAAAAGTAGTTAATATCAATGTCTAATCATAATTGTTCTTTATACCTATATTCTGTTGCAATACTATTACAATTATACTTTCCAATCATTTATAATAAGGTTCCTCTCATAAAAAAAAAAAAAAAAAAAAATTGTATTTCAAAAGATTGATACCTGTTTGAGGACAGTGATAACACATAGGAATTTGAAGTTCAATGATTTCCAAATCTGAATAAAAAAATCTTCAGCAAAAATCTGAATACTGTAACAATAATGGGTGAAAAAGTATGGAGGAAAGGGAATAATATCAAAGAATCTAGTGTATTACTGGATGGAATTGACAAATATTGATTACAGTTACTTTCACTCATACCTTTAAAAACCACAACCATTGTTCCTTTTCCTGACACATACATAAGAATATTGAGGAACTAAAAAAAGGTAAACAAATGAATTTCCTAATGAATAAATTATATATATACATATATATATATATATATATATATATATATATATATATATATATATATATATATATATATATATATATATATATATATAATATACTTATCTAAAAATTAATAATAATAATAAGAAGAACAGAGAGATAAAGATAGGCAAATAACCAAATAAATACATCAATTACTAACAATTCCGAAAAAACAAAACAAAAGAAAAATAATCGCACTTTCTAAAACTGAGCTCCTTTTCAGCCCTACTCTATCAGCTACTGTCCACAACGAGCAAACTAAAAAAACATCAAGGCAATACCTGGTCGAGTTCTTCCTTCGTCTTGTCTTCCAACCGCCGAATATCTTCCATGGTCAACCCATGCCATCTATCCATCCAACAGAAAACTTGCCTGGAGAGGGAGATGTATAGAAAATAAATAAGAGAGAAAAAACAAAAACAAGAGTGGCAAAAGCAGTGGGAATAAAAGAGATGCAAACCAATTTCCAGATTAAGATTGCTCTAGACTGTGGCTGATTTTAAAAGTGTTGAAACGGAAATGAATTCAATTGTTAATAGAACCTGTGGTTGTTACTATAACCTCTATTTCCTTTGAAAAGTAGGAAAAAAAAATATGCAACATTCTCTTGCTGTTTAGCATAGAAGGGAAATCTAAATTCAATCATAATACAAGAAGCTCTAAATACTTTGCTACAAAAGCACTTTCAATAGACTGTTTTAGATAGCATACAAATAACCGATTATAAAAGGTTTCAACAAAGTCCTCTCTTACCTATGGAAATTGGTGAAAAGTCTTCGCTCAACATCCTGAATAAACTTCTCAATGCGAGTCTGGAGCCCAAACCACTTGAACTCACAGGTCACCAGCTTGTAACAGGTCATGACAGGATCACACTAGAAGGGATGATGAAAAAGTGCAATTGTATTATAAGTAATACATCTTAGTCCTTACACCCTTACTAAAAAAAGCATGGAAGTAATGCAATTTTAATGCACTCCCTAGACTTCTTTTTTTTTACTTCATATATGTTTTTTACTTATGTAGTTTATCAATAAAAAAAATGTAATATTTTTCTTGAACAAAAAATTTAATTTTTTACTATTTTCACATTGCTTGTGGTACTGCCCTCTAGAGTAGGGACAACGCTATTTCCTCTGAAAATTATCCTCACCTTTTTCACCCCATCCATTATTCTCTATTTACCTATCCCCCTTCAGTATCACTCTCACCCTACCTTACTACTATATACACACACACCCTTCTCCACTATCCTCACTCTACCTACCTATCATTCTCATCCTTTTTATCAAACATCTTCCTTCATTCTCATCCTTTTTATCAACTGGTATCCTTCTTTCTTGCTTTATCTATTTGCTCTCTATCACAACTCTAACCCAATTCTTCACACCCTGCCAGTCAACCCCTCTACAGCTCTGACCACAAAGCCAGTAGTCACCATCACTTCACACCACATGATGATAACCCCTCCTTCCTTGACCTCTTTCCAAGGATCTTCCCACAGGCTCACCTTTTTCCACCACTGGGGTCCTATCAGAGGTCCTCGGCCCGTCTTCTCCGATTTGAATTTTGTGGGATCCTCTGAGGGCTTGTAGTCGGCTTGCTTCACTGGGTCATTGCTTATGTCGATGGTAACCACCTCTCGTAGCTTCAGCTTGTCCCCGGTTAATTCGTGGGCCTGGAGAAAGGGCGTTAGAGATCGAGGGAAGGTGTGTCTTTCCAGGTATTAAGTTGAGGTTATGATTGCAAATCATTCAAGGTTACTATATGGTAAGGTCATTCTGTTTATGTTTTACAACATCATGAAATGAGAAAGAAGAAATTATGGTATCATATACATTTTAGAACTTCGTTCTTTAATCATCAAAAAAGTTAAACTTAAAAATCATGATAATATTAGATGAAAGTTACCAAAGTAATTTTTATTAGTACTAATGCAGGTAAATGGGTTGTCTGATCTTATCTTAAGTGTTAACTGAAGCTCATAGCTAGCACCTCATTTATATATCTAACCAAAAAGCATAACTAAAACATAGCTACTATTAACCCTATGACACAATGTGGTAATGAGATACAGACTAAATCTGTAGTGCTAAAAAGGAAGATGAAGACGGAGAATAAGGAAAAACAACAACCAAAAGACAAAGAAACAATACACTCAAGAAGAAAAAACATGACGTGGCTAAATATAAACATATTTAAATATTCAACAAACAATAAACAATGAAGTATGGAAACACACCACACTAGAATAAACACAACCATAAGTAGTCAAGGACTTTAACATATATCTTCCTGAATTTTCTTTTGAGTGTGATGGCACTAAAACGAAGTGTAAAAGACACTATGCAAATCACATAAATAACATAAAAGTATATGATTTAATGAAGTGTAGGTTCACTGTTAAAGTTATATGATTAATTTTGTTGACAACTTCAACAGCTTTTTAATTCATTTTAAAGTTAACCTTTATTAAAATTTACTCAAAATCTACTTTTTCAAATAAATGATTATAGAAAAAATCAATGTAATCCATCCCTCTTCCTTTTTTTTCTAAATATTCACCATTATGCCATTAATGCAATAAAAAGAGAGAGAAAGGGAGAGAAAAAAAATGACTTCACAAAATGGGAAAAAGAATTAAAATGTCACAAGAGACTGGCACGAAAACTCACGTTCTCCATTGTTCCCATGTCAGCAACGTGAAGGGTCTCAATGCAAATGACAAAGTTTTTCTTCATATAGCCTGGGTTCTGTCATGCAATTTCCGAAAGAGGAGAGAAATGTATAAAAAAGATGTGATATCGCTGTTCACAAGGGTGGTGGGACAGAAAGAGAGGGAGAGGGATAGAGTAAGATAAAGAGAGATAAAGAGAAGAGGAGAAGGAGGGGGGGGGGGGGTGTAAGACTAGTGTGAAGGTGGGACGAGATCTAGCAACTCAGGAAGCCTATTAGTGAGCAGGAGACACGGCGGCTGTGACGGTCATTCTTAAAAGTGCTTTTGAGTGTTACCAAATAGTAGCTTTGGTGAATGTGGTTAAGTTTTAGTCATTTAAGATGCAAAAAATTTGTTCAATTTATTTTTTTCTTTTATATATACAGTGTTGATGGAATCATTACATCTTTTGCCTGTGTCTATTTCTTTTTCTTTTCTTTTTTTCAATATTAAAAGTCAAAAGACTCAACTCAATCACACCTTAAGGAATTTACTTTACAGAACAAATATTTTGCTCTATATGAAACTGGCATATATATATATATATATATCCTGCACGACAGGTGGGTCCAAAAGCTGAAGATTAAAAAAATACTGAATATGCTGTGGCTATTGTTGCTGATGTGAGGTGACTGGGAAGAACCTTGTTTAATAAGCAAAAAGGTTCATAAAATACTATATATTTTCATCTCAGTAGAAAATGCAGATTCATGCAAAATGAGCTAACAGTTCAGACAAAGGACACAAGATAAGTGTGTATATATATAAAGAAAAAATGGGAAAAAAAAGGTATGACTTATTCTCTTAGGAAAGGCCAGCCAACATCAGATTAACAACACAAGTCTTGCATGAGGAT
>BOPN01001436.1:279722-282222 GCA_017312705.2 Penaeus japonicus
TTACTTTTAGGAAAGTCATGCAAAATAAAACTCCTAATGACATAAACTGCCTAATGTAATGATGAGTATGTTTACAATGATATTTCTGACTCTTCAGCACAAATGCTGTAGATTTTTCATGGATTGACAGTATCACTGCTAATCTAATAATAAAAATATATCAAGCAACTAACAATGTTTTTTCTTGTTTATTTGTTTGTTACTGTCTAAGTGTTATACTGTAGAAAGTACAATGATCAATAAAAATATTTTTTTGAGATATGGAAAATTATGAAAATGTTATATAAACCACCTGGCTTCTTTTATAATAAGTCAGAAAATGAGAAATATGAACCTATATATCATCCAGGCTAAGATCTCTAGTCAAATTATATGAAATTAGTTTGGTACAAATTAAGGAAACAAACATTAAAAAGATTGAGAGATATATATTAAAGAGATTAAAATCATATACAGATAATCATATCAGATTATTTGTGATTAAAATAAAATGTTCACACTTCTCCTAACCTCTAAAGTATGGAGTTCAGATATTCTCTACACCAAGTGTTTTTAATGATTCCAATCCTGTTTGAGGATTTTCAAGTAATTAAACATTTGCTACCCTAATAAAATAATAGTAAAAAAAAAAATCCATAATTTTTCATACTGCTGCCTACACTACCATAATCACAATACATCACTATTAGCTTTATAATTAGGATGAATGAAATGAACAAGGTACAAAAAAAAAAAAAAAAAAAAAAAAAAAAAAAAAAAAAAAAAAAAAAAAAAAAAAAAAAAAAAAAAAAAAAAAAAAAAAAATGTCGTTAAAATGTAAAAACAAATCTTGACCAAATGTATGATATAATTATTGGCATCATATCAATGAATGGCCATAAATCTAAATTATGAAGCTCATTGATTTATCAACTCAAGATAATGGAAAACCAAAGATCTATCTTTCTCACAACAATTCTCTATATAATGAATCATAAACTGAATTTCCATTTGGTTAATTCTGCTACAGAAATTCAGCTACTCACATATTTCAAAAGAAATGCTAAATATAGTCAATTTCTCCTCATCAACTTTCAAAATGGAACTATTTGCTTATGACTGCCTGTATTCTGCTTAAAACCACAAAATCTTGCTGTGATCTGTGATTTGTAATGGATGGCCTAAAATCTCAGGAATCTCACCTAACTCTGAAGAAGAGCTGTAAAATATGTCGAGAAACAATGCACATGGAAAATGTTTAAAGGACACCTGTATTTCTGCCTCGCCACACATAATACTCCAGCTGAGGCCAAAAACCTCAGCCGTGTATATTCTTGCAAGGTCTTGTAGGTGTTCCTTGTCAAAACACAACAAATTTCACATAGATTTATGTATTTCAATGAAGACATCTCATTTTGAAAACTACTGCATGTGTTTGAAACATTTCCAAAATATATACATGTATACATATATATATATATATATATATATATATATATATATATATATATATATATATATATATATATATATATATATGAGGAAATAAATAGAAAAAAGGAGTAAAACAAAAGCAGTTCCTCCTTTTCATATTTCTAATGGTTAGTTCCTCCTTTTCATATTTCTTACAGTTATCTTATTAATTATCCAGAACAGCACTGCATCAACTCACACTAGGGCATCCTAACTTTGTTCTTCACCAAAGAATGGAAAACCTCAATCATATAATGGGCCATAATTGGCAATAAATTGCCATGAAGGTCAACAAGTTTTATCTTGCCAGAATATACATGCTGGAGCATTGCTGGCCTCTGAGTCAATGTGGATACCAATTCTAATATCTGATTGTGCCATTATCCTTTCCATGGCAGTATCATTTCATTGCCTTTAAATTGCAATATTGTTTATTTTTCTATATATTTGCATAGTTTTAAACAAATAGATTTTTATCAAACTAAACATATTCTAGTAAATTCCCATCTACAATGCCAAATGACTAGAATTTCACCAAACATTCATTCTATAAATTCCTATCTCATTTAATACTTTTCTTAAATGAGATTACAGCAAAATGCATTTACAAAATTAGTTATAGAGGAGAAGGATAAAATAAAAATGGAAAGCATACCCTACAAATAGCATGATAAAAGGAAAGACAAAATCAAACAATTAATATAATCATAAAATATACATCAGTATCAGTGACCCCAAGAAAGAGTAAAGTTCTGGCTGCTAAGAACACAGGGTAACACAGGTTGAAGAAAAAAATAAAAAGTTGGTGGCAAGTAACAAAAAGACAATAATAGGTTAACCAAATCCTACAATCTATACTCGTGCAGTTAAGTCCAGCAATAATGTGTCCTCAACGTTTTGTGCTCTGACCTTTTCCAGAGAACAAAATGCATTTGATGGAGCCCTATTCTAGAAAATTATCCTAGTATGCATCCTTAAAAAACAAAATATGAATTAAGTTTCCAGATAGAAAGTACATTTTCAAATGGAATATAGATGCTAAGAAAAG
>BOPN01001437.1:32500-35000 GCA_017312705.2 Penaeus japonicus
CTTCCCCTCCTCCCACCTTACCATCTCCCTCTCTTCCTTTCTCCTCTCATGTCCTCTACCTCCTCCTCTCCCCTCCCATCTCCCTCTCTCCGCATCTCCCCTCTCCTCTCCCTCTCTCCTCGCCATCTCCCACCCTTCCACTCCTCCTCTCTCTCTTCCTCTCCTTCCATCCCTTCCCTTCATCATCCCCACTTCTCACCCTTCCTTCTCCCTTCTCTCCCTCTCTCCTCACCCTCTTCCACCTCCTCTCCCTCTCCCTCTCTCCCCGCCATCGCCTATCCTCCTTTCCCTCTCCCTTTTTTCCTTCCATCTTTCCCCTCCATCTTCTTTTTTGTTTCCATGTGTTTCGTTTTTCAAATTTCGTTTTCGTTGCCCATTCTTCCCATTTCTTTCTGAATTTCCAATTTTGTTTCCTTTATTTTTCCCTCTTTCATCACCATCTTTTATTCATGTCTCTCTCTCCTCTCTTATTCCCCTCTTAGCTCTCTCTCACCCCTCTCTATCTCTCCTGCTTCATCTTATCCTTCTTCTCTTTCTCCCTCTTTCTCTCCGTCTGTTCCTTCTCCTTTCTCTTTTCTCTTCTCTTCTTTTTCTTCCTTTCTCTCTCTTTCTATTCTCATTCTCCCATCTTCTCTCTCTCTTTCTCTCTTTTTCTTCCTTTCTCTCTCTTTCTATTATCATTCTATTACTTTCTCTCTCTCTTTCTCTCTGTCTGCCTGTCTGTGTATTTGTCTCCCTCTCCCCCCCACTCTCACTCTCCTACATCTTTCCCTTCCTTTCTTCTCCCCTCTCTATCTACCTTTACCCTTTCTCTCTTCCTCCTCCCTTTTCCCCCTCCCTATCTTTTTCCTCGTCTATTTCACTTCTTCCGTTCTTCCCTCTCTCCCCCATCCCTTTCCTTCTTCATGTTCTCTTCTCTCTCTCTCCCTTCCTTTTCCCTAGTCTGTTTTTTCTGTTTTTTCTCCTGCTTCCCCTTTTTCCCCTCCCGCTTCTCTCCCCTCCTACTCCCTCACCCTCCTTCTACTCCTCCCGTCCTTCTCCCTTTCTCCTATATATATATATCATTGAACCTCAATTTAGCATTATCATTATGGTATTGTCCCAAGCACAGTCCTCATAACATCACAACTCACAATATCATGTCAGTGAAGCACCGAAACAGCCCGTTTCGAACCGGGCAATTCAGATGTTCGAAGCAAGTTTCGGCGTTTCGTAAGTCGTAGGTAGTGCTCATCTGTGTCTTTGTTCTGTTTTTTTTTTTTTTTTTTATCATTATTCTGCTTTTTATTATTATGATTCGCTTTTTCTTTTCCATCTATAATTATTTATCAGTCTTATTTGTTCCTTCTCCCTGTCCTCTTTCTCCTCCTTCTCTTCCTCCTTTTCTACTTCTTACTCCGTCTCATCTTCCTTTTCCTCCTGCTCCTCCTCCTCCTCCTCCGCCTCCTCTTCCTTCTCCTCCTCCTCCATCTCCTTCTTCTCCCCGTCTTCGTCATAGTCATCGCCCTCGTCCTCCTCTTCCTCTTCCGCCTTCCCATTTCCTCCTCCTCCTCCTCTTCTTCCTCCTTCTCCTCCTCCTCCTGTTCCTCCTCCTCTTCCTCCTCCTTCTCCTCCTCCTCGTCCTCCTCGTCCTCCTCGTCCTCCTTCCCCTCCTCCTTCTCCTCCTTCAGCTCCTCCTCCTTCTCCTCCTCCCCCTTTCCATCCTCCTCCTATTTTCCATCCTTCTCCACCTCCTCTTTCTCCTCCTTTCCCTTCTCCTCCTCTTTCTCCTATAAATTTTCCTTCTCTTCCTTCGCTTCTTTTTCCTTCACCCTTCTTTTCCCCTTCCTTCCCTCTCTCCCTGCACCCCCCCCCCTACTCTACCGTCCATTGTCTAAACCGTTCGGGAAATATGACAAGTGAAGCGGCCCAAAGCGCAACCCTCACCCGGATGTGTGTAATCTCGATACAGGCCGGACCTCAGAGGGAGGGGAAGGGAGGGAGGGAGGAAGAGAAAAAGAGAGAGAGGAGGGGAGGATGAGAGAGGGAGAGAGGGAGGGGAAGGGAGGGAGGGAGGAAGAGAAAAAAAGAGAGAGGAGGGGAGGATGAAAGAGGGAGAGAGAGGGGAAGGGAGAAAGAGGGAGAGACAGGGGGAGGGAGAAGGAGAAGGGGGAGAGGGAGATAATAGGGGAGAGAAAAAGAAGAAGAGGGAGATAAAGGGAAGGGAGAGGGAGAAGAGAGAGAGGGAGATAATAGGGGAGAAAGAAAGAAGGAGAGGGAGATAAAGGGGGAGGGAGAAGGAGAAGAGGGAGAGGGAGATAATAGGGGAGAGAGAAAGAAGGAGAGGGAGATAAAGGGGAGGGGGGGAGAAGGAGAAGAGGGAGAGGCAGATAATAGGGGAGAGAGAAAGAAGGAGAGTGAGATAAAGGGGCAGGGAGAAGGAGAAGAGAAAGAGGCAGATAATAGGGGAGAGAGAAAGAAGGAGAAGGAGATAAAGGGGGAGGAAGAAAGAGAAGAAGGG
>BOPN01001437.1:40000-42500 GCA_017312705.2 Penaeus japonicus
ACGTAAAAACGAAGAGCAAGAGAAAACGGAGGGGTATTCAGAAGAGGAGAGTGGATTACGCAATTGATAGAAAATTGAGGTGCATTCGAAGGAAAAGACATTACACAACTGATCGATAAAGGAAGGGCACTGAGAGGAAAACGGGTTGCACAATTGATAGAAATTGGAGAGGAATTATCATTGCACAATCAACAGAAAACGGAGGGAAATTGACAGGATATATAGAACAGATATAAAAACCGAGGAGAAAGAATTGAGAGGAAAACGCATTCCACAATCAACAGAGTACATATACAAAGGAAAACGCATTACACAATCAATAGAAAACGGATTGAAATTGAGGGGGAGACCGCATTAGACGAAGAACAGAAAACGGGCGCGTAAGCAATAACACCCGAGAAATGACAGAAACGAGAGATGAAGGAGAGAATTGCGGCAGAAGCTGATAGGAGGGAGAGACAATAAAAGAAGAAGAAAACAAAAGCAAAATAAAAAGAGAACCAAAAAAAAGAAAAAGAGAGGAAGAAAAGAAAAAAGGAGACAAATCGAAACGGGGAAAAGGCATGAGGAATAGGAAGAGGGGAGGATCATAATAACATTCAAGTGAAGGACGGGGACGTAAATAAAAAAAAAGAGGTTAAAAAAAATAAAGGAGGGAGGGAACATAGGGGCTTGAAGGGGGAAAAGGCAGAGTAGATAAAGGGGTAGATGTTGATATGGCTGATCAGGACGGGGTTGATGTGCTGAGGTAAGCCAGAAAGCCTAGGGATGGCGCGGAAAATGTTTGCAAGCCAGAGGCCGTGCATGCGAAACCGCCATGTGGAAAATGATGTGATTAGTTGACACGTTTGAATTATAAAGAGTACGTATCAAAAAGGAGGGACTTGTTTCGAGATATGTTTTTTTTTTTTAACTGGGATGGTAAGTGTACTGTGTGTGTATATGTATGTGTATGTATGTGTGTATGTATATACATACATACACACATACATAGATATAAGTATATATATATATATAAATACATATATATATATATATATATATATAAATATATATATATATATATAAATATAAATATATATATATATATATATATATATATACATATATATATATATATACATATATATATATATACACACACACACATACACACACACACACACACACACACACACACACACACACACACACACACACACACACACACACACATATATATATATATATATATATATATATATATATATATATATATATATATATATATATACATATATATGTATATATATATATATATATATATATATATATATATATATATATATATATATATATATATATACATATACATGTATATATATATATATATATATATATATATATATATATATATATATATATATATATATATATATATATATACATATATATATATATATATATATATATATATATATATATATATATATATATATATACATACATACATACATACATACATACATATATACATATATATATATATATATATATATATATATATATATATATATATATATATATATATATATATATATATATATATATATATATATATATATGTATGTGTGTGTTGTGTTCGGTGAGAGGAGAGAGGAGAGAGAGACAGAGAGACAGACAGACAGAGAGAGAGAGAGAGCGAGAGAGAGAGAGAGAGAGAGAGAGAGAGAGAGAGAGAGAGAGAGAGAGAGAGAGAGAGAGAGAGAGAGAGAGAGAGAGAGAGAGAGAGAGAGAGAGAGAGAGAGAGAGAGAGAGAGAGAGAGAGAGAGAGAGAGAGAGAGAGAGAGAGAGAAAGAGAAGAGAGAAAGAGAGAAAGAGATAGAGAGATAGAGAGCGCGAGAGAGCGAGAGAGAGAGAGAAAGAGAGAAAAAAAGAGAGAGAGAAAGAGAGCGCGAGAGAGCGAGAGAGCTTTTATTCAGCCTATGTTTTGCGATGACCCGGAAAACGGGTCTAGGGGCAGAGAGTAGAGAAGGGAAAGAGCCGTGTAGAATATTAATGTTACGTCGAAAGAGGGAGAAAGGCCCCTTAACTTCCTCTTAATCTTAAAAGATGCTGTGAAGACGTGAATGAGGTTAAACATCTTAAGGTGAATCGCAGTTTGAACAGCTGGTTAATAGGAAGGGAAGATTGACATGGATTTATGAATGAAATGAGTATTTGATGATCAGAATGTGACATAAAATTATGAATGAAATTACTATTCTTTTCCTCGTAGGTGCTGCTCCTATTTCAAATGATTTAATCATGACTATGAAAAATGTAATGATGATGATGATGATATTAATGACAACAATTTTGTTAATGATATTTACCTTAACTGTGACTGGAGTAAAGGTTGAGATATCGGTAATGGTAATGATGATATTGATAATGATAATGATAAATGTAGTAATAATGATAATAACAATGATGATAACTATATCTATAAAAATAATGAAAATTATGAAATGATGATGAT
>BOPN01001437.1:70000-72500 GCA_017312705.2 Penaeus japonicus
TGCATGTGATAGAAAGAGTCTTGATGAAATAGTTAAGAAGATACTGTCCCCTCTTTACTAGTGTCCTGAGGCTGTAAATAAAATAGATAGATAGATAGATAGATAGATATTTGTATCGATGTATCTGTTTTACACAAAGGTTCTTACAAATGAACAAAGGGTTATTGCATCGCCAAAACATAATGATGGTTATAAATAATAGATGATGGCTTGAAAGAACCTGGGAAGGATTGGAAACAAAATCAGGTGGCGATAGCATCATAAGAAATATTGACACTTTGTTGATACCAGAGGAAGATTATTATTAACTTCATTAACAGCGATAATAACAAAAGATACGAAAGCAAGAAAAACGGTTATATTGACAACGAAGATCATAATGAGGATAATGTCAATAATAAAACCGCCTACAATAAGTGATGCAGTCAACAGACAAGAGATATTTCGAACAACAAACGCCAACCAACATTCAGGAAGGAAGCAAACTCCATGAGGAAGAGATGTAAATATAAGACACAGCCAAACATGGAGTACTAGCGCCAATGCCTATTAGCGGACATCTGCTTAACTAACGTCTGCCGCACGGCTAGAGTTAGTGGATTAAGGATCATATAGATAACGATAACAATAAAGACAATGATAATACATATATATATATATATATATATATATATATATATATATATATATGTATATATATATATAAATATATATATATGTATATAAATATACATATACATATTTCTATTCCCTCTCACTCTCTCATCCCCTCACCCTTCTTTGCCCTCACCTCCTCCTCTTATTCCCTCTCTCTTCTCTGCCCCTCCCCTCTTGCTATTTCTATTCCCTCTCTCTCATCTCCCCTTACCCATCTTCGCCTTCTCCTCCTCCTCCTCCTATTCCCTCTCTCTTTCTCCCCCCCCCTTCCCCTCCTCCCTACCTGTCGCGCGGTGTATCTCCGGCGCCATCCATTCGCGAGGCATCGTCGCTGCGGCAGCCCCTCGGCCGCACACGCCCCCAGATCGCCAAATACTTCAGCCATTCCCAAACAGCTTAAGTACGGGAGAAGAGATGTGCGACATATCTCGCCTGTGAACCTCTTCTTGCCTTCCTCAAGGTAAACTATCTCCCCCTTGCTAGCCTGTATTTTTTTTTTTTTTTTTTTTTTACCATTCCTTCCTCTCTCGTTCCTCTTTCTCTCTCTCCCTCCCTCTCCCTCCCTCCCTCTCTCTCTCTCTCTCTCTCTCTCTCTCTCTCTCTCTCTCTCTCTCTCTCTCTCTCTCACTCTCTCTCTCTCTCTCTCTTTCAAACTCCTTCCCTCTCTCCCTCCCTCCCTCCTTATCCCCTTCCCTCCTCCGCATCTCGTCTTCCTCCTCCTCCTCCTCCTCCTCCTCCTTTTCCTTCGACGCAAGACATGTGCGTGTGGACCCTCCATAGCTCTCGGTCGGTGTCTCCCAGATCATACGTCATCAATAAATTTCACTGCAAATTACCCCTTCCCTCGCGATATATGAGGACATGCAACATAAATTCAACGTCCATAAATTACTCCGGCAAGAATTACCCCTGAGAACATATTGACGGCAACAAATTGAGAGAACGTGCAGCTCGGAGGACCGCCGCGGCAGAGGGTGTGCATGACAAGATCAGTTCCCGTTTTCTTTGTCGTTTTCCGAGAGAGATTTCACATCTTGCGTTTTCTTGTGGGGTAGGTGGGGGTGTGGGGAGAGGGAGAAGGTGGGATGAGGTTGGGGAGAGGGAGAGGGAGAGGGAGGTGGTTAGGGAGACAGATAGACAGAGAGGGCAAGGAGAGAAGTATGTGTGTACGAGAGAGATCGAGCGAGAGAGAGAGTGAATGAGAGAGAGAGAGAGAGAGAGAGAGAGAGAGAGAGAGAGAGAGAGAGAGAGAGAGAGAGAGAGAGAGAGAGAGAGAGAGAGAGAGAGAGAGAGAGAGAGAGAGAGAGAGAGAGAGAGAGAGAGAGAGAGAGAGAGAGAGAGAGAGAGAGAGAGAGAGAGAGAGAGAGAGAGAGAGAGAGAGAGAGAGAGAGAGAGAGAGAGAGAGAGAGAGAGAGAGAGAGAGAGAGAGAGAGAGAGAGAGAGAGAGAGAGAGAGAGAGAGAGAGAGAAGGAGAAAGAGAGAGAGAGAGAGAGAGAAAGAGACTGCGAGAGAGTGAGAAAGAGAGAGGGAGAAAGAGAGAGGGAGAGAGAGAGCGAGAGAGAGAGGAGTGAGAGAGAGAGAAAGAGAGAGAAAGAAAGAGAGAAAAAGTGAGTGAGAGAGAGAGAGAGAGAGAGAGAGAGAGATAAAGCGAGAACGGGGGGGGGGGGGGGGGTGAAGGGGGGGGGGTAAGAATAAGATGAATGTATATGACCGAAATCTACAGAGACGGATAAAACATATCACCTAATCCATCAAGCTTCAAAGAGGAACTCCTGACTGCCGTAATTGAGTTGTTTATCAGAAAACGCGTGATTACTTTTGATTATATCACATGGTCATTAGG
>BOPN01001437.1:82500-92500 GCA_017312705.2 Penaeus japonicus
GAAGGGGGAGAAGAAAGGAAGGATGGGGAAGGGGGAAGGAGGGAGAAGAAGGTAAGGGGGGGAAAGAGGGGAGGAGTGCGAAGGAGAAGAGGGGAAGGAGTAGAAAAGGGGTAAAGGGAAGGGGAGTAAGAAGGGATGGGCGTGGGAGAAGAGGGGGAAGAGGGTAAAGAAAGAGTGGGATAGAACAGGGAGAAAGGATAAATAGAGGTAGAAGAGAGAGTTGAGTGGGGTGGGGGGGTTAGGGAGGGGAAGGACAAGGCGCCGGCTGCGGGGTGTGCCAGAACTCAGAGTGCTTAGCAAGAGATAAGGAGCGAAACAAAAGGGCCTAGTTGACACCCGGCGGCACTGTGACACGGCGGCGGCGCCAATTGATGTCGGCGATAATTAGCTTTTGGCTTGACGTTTATTTCCCGGTGATGTTGACAGCTGCTTCGTCACCTGTATGTGGTCGTGTTTCATGTTCAATGCATTTGTCATTTAGGATTAAGTATATATTAACTTTTTTACGTCATTTACTCACATGTATGTGTAATGTGTGTCTGCTTAATTGCACGGTTTTTTTAGAAATGCTTTATTGATTTTTTTTTTTAGTCACATCTGTTTATGCGTGTGATGTCTCTATTTATCTATTGATTTATTCATCACCACGGTTATGTCATTATTCATATACTTGTCTCTTTCTTTCCTTGCCATGGATAAAGACATAAATGTAATTCAAATTAAGATTGGTTTCATACGTCTGATAACACTGGAATAAACCAATTTTCAATTTCAATTAAATCTCATCTAATAACGGTATTAGACATACACTTTTACGTCTAATCAGAACAGAAGTTAGACTCGATCTGATATTAATTCAATTTAAACCATCTGTTTGATTAGCCTTGGTTAGTCTAGGATTTTGGTTTCACTGTAGAGACGCCGTGGAAATACTTTAGTAATTCTCAAAGTCAGTTATCAAAAATCAAATTACTGTCTCCAATTCGCATTCGAAAAGTCGTAATTAAAAAGGAATTGGTAGTTGTGATAATAATAATGATAGTAGTAATGGTAGTAACAAAAATGAGAGTAGTGAAAATGAAAGTTGTAATGATAATGAAAAAGATGATGGAAATGATAATAATAATGAATATATTGATAATGTTGATAACAATAACAATAATAATGATAATAATAACAATAATGAAAGCAATAAAATATTAAAAATGATAATGGTAATAAAAATGATGATCAAAATGATGATATTAATGATACTGATAGTAATAATAGATTAACAATGATTATAACTATAACGATAGTATTGATAGTACTGATAATGATAGTAATAATGACAGTAACAATAATGATAATGATAATGATAATATAAAATAACAACAATAATAATAACAATAATAATGATATTGATAGTGATGATAACTAAAAGAAAAATTGATGATGCTATGATAAGATTAATTGTAATAATAACTAACAAATTTTATGATGATACTACACTAATATCAGTTATAATAATAAGGATAATAATAAGTAACAATTATGGTAATAATGATAATAAGGATAATAATAATAAGAATGATGATAGATGATAGAAAACAAAGTAATGATTATGTTAATAATGATTATAACAATGTTAAGATGATGATATCAGCAAAAATATGATGATTATCATAATATCAATGATAATGATAATAAAAATGATAATAGCAACTATAATAGGTTAATAATTACGTGCATAGCAATAACAACGAAAACAATACACATGATAATTAAAAGGTCAATGTAAAAGACATGTAAAAGCAAGATGTTCATAATAAAATCATATCTTTAATTATCTTAGCAATGTCAGTGTGGAGTTCTCTACCGATATGGCAGAAATGGGGAACATGTGAAGATCATATTTGTAATATAGTACTTTGACTGTTGATATGTCCCAGCGGAATAAACTGCTTTCATGTGCTGGTAATTTTTATTTGTTTCTCTTCCTTTTATGTTTTGGTAAAAATTCTCTTTATGTGCCATCAATTTTTTCAACATTAATGATTTAAATATCACCATTGCCAAAGTACAGTTCACTAAGATTTGTAAAGACAAACCCTGACCGGCCCTTGTTGAAAAAATGTCAGAGAATGCTTCATTGTGATCTGAACAGTATTTCCCCCAGCATTTTTTTTTACATAACTGGTGGCAGTGGTGGGATATCAATTCCCATGTCATTGCGTTTCCGATTCAGCTACTTCGAATTTCTGCTCATCTATTTTTCTTAGAGTATTGTTCTTTCTCTTATGAAGCTTTTTCTTTTATAAGGGGCTTTTGTGAATCTATGTGAGCAATCTCTCTCACTCTTTTATGCGATCTTAGCATTTGCCCTGGATTGACCTCACCTGGACTGCATGAATAACTCAATGACCTTGTTCATAAACACATGTTTAGGCTCATATCTCTAGTACTAGTGCCATACCTTTGTTTACATCCCTAACTTTTTTCATCTCTGAGTCCAGGAAATATTAAATGTCAAGTTTTCTGTTTTGCATCATTATTCATCATTACCGTTCTCATTTTGTGAAATATCATCTTTTTAATTCTTGCTTATTACTGACTGACTAACTGACTATTATTTATTTTTAGTGATTAATTAATATTCTTACACACCAGTTCCAGCACTCCAGAAATATTGTTCATAGAAATTCCAAAGAATTCCACTGCTGCATTTTCGGATGTCAATTTCTCATTCGTTATTTCCTAGAAAATGTATCATTAATCTCTGCATGTTCTCTTATTTTTCCTACTTCCTCCCCATTCAGTTTCCGTTATTAATCAGTTTAAGTAAAAGGTCTTTGGTCACTATGCTAAATCATTACCTGTTGCACATTTCTCAAACACAATCCGTGCAAACAATTTAGTACATTCCTTTCATCTTTGCATCTTATTCCTATCATTTTTTCAAATTAATGTACAACTGTAATGCAAAATTTGTATAGAAAACACTCGTATTTCAAAGTACCTGATCCCACACATATCCCAAGATGTAGATCTTTCGCCCGAGTGAGTCTCATCTGCCAATCACCAGTTTGTCTCCTCTCGTCTAAGTGTTTTTGTTTTTCTTCCTTGAGTCAATGTAGCAGCCAAACACTTGTTAGATCTTAATTAAGAGAGATTCTAGCCCTGTTCTAGTCTCTGCACTCTTTCAACGATCCTGTAGATAGGTCTGCAGTGCCCTTTATCTGATTAACGCCAGTTATATACTTCATCCACCTGCCTTCTAGGACACAGCTTCCACAGCTCCTCTTCTCGCTGATACTTGGTGTGAACTTCCTCCTGGCTTTATCGCCAAACCCAAGAAGTTTAGCGGTATCTCTTTACAAAACCTTGCCTAATCATTACATGCGGGCGTGTAGATTGTAATTCACGATTTTATCATTAACATATATTGTATTTTTTCCTACTGTTATATTCTTTTCATCTTAGACCTCAACTTTGCTACCGTCAACTTTTAACAAATAGCTTGTTCATATATAGACTAGTTTTCCCACGCAATCCCGCAAGACATTTTCATTAAATAATTCACTGGCATCTGAGCAATATAGCACAAACTATAGCTCCAGTTAGTAAAAAAAAGAGGGAAGAAGAAGGATTACGAGCGTGAGAGAGAAAGGTTGAAAGATTAAGAGAAAGATAGATAACGTCAAAGATAGTAAGATAGGAAGAGAAAGCGCGAGAGGGGCGAGAGGGGAAGAGGTGAAAGACAGGGGGAAGTGAGATAGAGAGACGAATAAAGATGAAGATTGATCGATAGATGAATAAATAGATAAATTATATATATTAAAATATATATATATATATATATTACATATACATATTGATATATAGATCAATGTCTAGATAGATAGATAGAGAAAGAGAGAGATATAGATATATAGAGAGATAGAGATAGAGATAGATAGTTAGGTAGATAGATAGATAGATAAAGAGAGAGAGACGAAAAGACCAAACTGAATGATCGACGGGTTGACAGACACTTAGGGAGGTAAGCAGGTAGAGAGACGTCATGGATGGAGAAATATAAACACTGAGGCACATAGATAGGTAGACAGCCACTGATACTCATTGACCTTTATCTATATTTCAGACAGACAGACAGGCACTACGGGATATAGACAGACAGACAGACAGACGTACGGAACTTATAATGGCACACGTACATTTTGACAAACAAGGAGACAAATAAACAGATAGACAGTTGGAATAATAAAACGATAAATAAACGCGATGGTTGAAAGAATGAAGAGTAAGAAAAATGAAGAAAGAGGGAAGAGAGGAGGAGTGGGTGGGGGAGGTGAGGGTGAGGGTGGATGAAGAGGAGGAGTAGGAAGAGGAGTACTAGTACCAGAGGAGGTGGCAAGGAGGAGGAGTTTGAAGAGGATTATGAAGAGGAGAAGAAAGAGATAAAAGTTGGCGGAGGAGGAATAGGAGTGGGCGGAGCAGGAGTAATTGGAGGAAGAGGAGATGGAGTAGTAGTAGTAAGAGGAGGAGGATTAAGAGGAAGAGGAGGAGATAGGAGTAGAGAAATGGGCGGGGTATGAGGAGTATGAGGAGGAGAAGGAAGAGGAGTGATAGAGGAGTAGGGGGAGTTTTTATGAGGAATAAAAGGAGGAGGAGGAGTTGAGGAATGGGCGGGGTATGAGGAATATGAGGAGGAGGAGGAGGAGGAGCAATAGAGGAGTAGGGGGAGTTTTTATGAGGAAGAAGAGGAGGAGGAGGTGGGAGCAGAGGTGGGAGGGGAGGAGAGGAGGAGGGAGAGAGGGAGGGAGGGATGGAGGGTCAGCGGACACATCCTGCGGTTAGTCACAAGTCATTACGACAATTATCGTGACAGTGGCAGATGTCACGGCGAGTTAGGTGGTCGTGACGCTAGCTCGCCGAGTCGGGACTGACGACCATAAATATCGTTTATTACCGACATTTACCTTACAGCTGCAACTGGCGTGACCTGCGCGAGATGGCTGTCATTACGTGGCGGGTCCAGACACGCACACGTCAGGGAGCCACGGCGGCGAGGGAGGAGGGGCGAGGGGCGAGGGGGTAGGACGGATGGGGGGGGGGGGGGGGGTAAGGATCAAGGGGGGTGTAGGGAGTGAGGTGCATGAGGGGTTAGGGGGTGGGGGGTTAGGGGTGACAGGGAAATGCGTCGTTAATTGATATATCGTTTTTGTTCTATTGATTTATTCATCTACAATGTATATATATGTATATATATATATATATATATAATGATGAGGGGGAGGGGGATGGATGGATGGATGAGCGGAAGGATGAGAGGGGAGGGAGATGGATGGATGGATGGATAGATGGATGAGCGGTGGGGTGAGTGGGGGCGAGAGGATGAGGGCGGAGGGAGGGGAGAAGAAAATGAAATGGATGAGGGGAATAAGGAAGAGGATGAGGGAGGGATGAGAAGTGGATGTAGAGTAAGGTAGATGATGGAAGGGGGAGGGGGTGAGGAGGTGGATGAGAGAAGGGGGGGGGGGGTGGAGAGGGTGAATTGAATGAGATCAGAGAGAGGGGAAAGGGGAATGGGGGGGGGGCGAGATGGATGAGAGACGGTATAGAAAAAAGGCGAAAGGGGATTGGAAAAGACAGGTTTGGGAAGGACTAATGTATTGAGGGAGGATGGGGGAGGGGGGGAGGAGGAAGACGCTCAAATAGGGGAAAAAAGGAAAAGGAAAAGAGAAAATGAATGATGCATAATGAAAGAGAAAGTGAGATGAATAATAATCATCAAAATGTCTCTCTTTCCCCAGAGCATATTGACATGTCATTTCTCTGATTTTCTTTCTAGATCTGTTGTGAGTGTCACCTTTAATTGCAATATTGTATAGGCTTAAGCGCTGTATTATTTTGCAGTTATTCTCATTGCTGTTATCAATTGAATGATCAGTCATTTGCGTATTGATGTGATGTTATTATTGTAATTGTTCATATCATGAACATCATTAGTATAAATGTTACTGTTATTGGTGTTGCTATTATCTTTATTGTTTATTACTTTTTTTTGTCTCTCTCTCCTGTCTCTCGTCTCTTTTTATATTTATGTCCCTCTGTTTCTATCGCTCTCTCTCTCACTATCTATCTATCTAAGTCTATCTCTATCTTTCTCTCTGTCTCCATTTCTTCTATCTATCTATCTATCTATCTATCTCTATCTGTATCACTCTCTTTCCCTCTCGCTCTCTCTCTCTCTCTCTCTCTCTCTATATATATATATATATATATATATATATATATCGATCTATCTATTCATCTATTCATCTATCTATCTATCTATCGATATTTCTATCTATCTCTTTCGATCGATCTATCTATCTCTATCACTCTTGCTTTCCCTTTCTCTCTCTATCTATCTGTCTCTTTGTCTAGGTCTATCTATAACTCTCACTCTGTCTGTCTGTCTAGGTCTATCTATAACTCTCACTCTGTCTGTCTGTCTCTATCTCTTTCTATATATCTATCTTTTTCCATCTCTCTCTCTCTCTCTCTCTCTCTCTCTCTCTCTCTCTCTCTCTCTCTCTCTCTCTCTCTCTCTCTCTCTCTCTCTCTCTCTCTCTCTCTCTCTCTCTCTCTCTCTCTCTCTCTCTCTCTCTCTCTCTCTCTCTCTCTCTCTCTCTCTCTCTCTCTCTCTCTCTCTCTCTCTCTCTCTTTTTCTCTCTATCTATTTATCTATCTATCTGTCTATCTATCTATCTATCTTTCTCTTTCTCTTTCCCTCCCTTCCTCTTTCTCTCCCTCCTCCCCCTTCCTCTTTCCTCCTCTGATCATGATTTTACCTCCCCAACGTCTTTTACGCTCACCATCCATTGTGTTGTGTGTGTGTGTGTGTTGGTGTTTTGTCTTTTGTGTTTGTTGTTGTGTGTATGTGTGTGTGTGTGTTTGTTGGTGTTTTGTGTGTGTGTGTGTGTTGTTGGTGTTGTGTGTGTGTGTGTGTTGTTGGTGTATGTGTGTTGTGTGTTTGTTGTGTGTGTGTGTTTGTTGTGTGTGTATGTTTGTGTGTATGTGTAAGTGTGTGTGTGTGTTGTTGGTGTATGTGTGTTATGTATTTGTTGTGTGTGTGTGTGTTTGTTGTTTGTGTGTATATGTAAGTGTGTGTGTGTTGGTGTCGTGTGTGTGTGTTTTGTGAATGAATAAAAACGATTAATCCAGGATTTTAAAAAGGATTAACGACGGGAATAAAGGATGAAATGAAAACAGATTTTTTTGTAAATCCCCCCCCCCCCCGCCCCCCCAAAAAAGGAAAAAAAGAGGAAAATCGGAAAGGATAGTATGTAATATCCAAAAATGTCTTGCTGATTAATTATTGTTTTATCATTCTTTTATACTTGATTTTGAGTTTTATATGGATTTTTGTAATGAAGATTATGCATTTTATATATTTTTTCGATATGAAATACTGATACGACTACTTAAAATGATGATAATAATGCTAATATTGATCATGATAAAAGTGATAATGATAGTAGTAATGCCATTGATTATAAATAATGCTAGTAATATAAAAGTTGATGATAATCATAATGTTGATCATAACATGGTAATGATAATAGTGACGATGTTAATAATGATAATGATAATAAAGGCTGTTATAATAATAAAGATTATGATAATGATGATAATAGTAATGTTAGGAATGATAATAACCAAGTGATATTATCAATAACACAATATTAACAAGGGTGATGATAAAAAGAATGAAGATGATAGTGATGGAAATCATAAGAATGATAACATGATGATAAAGTTAATGATGATAATAATAATAATAATTATTATTATGATGATAATGATGATAATAATGATAACAGATAATGATACTAATGCTAGAAATAATAATAATGATTATAATGATAATAATGATAACGGTGATAATAATTACAGTACTGATAATAGTAATGATGATAATGATGATAATGATGATAATGATAATATTAATGATGATAATAATACCAATGATAATGTATAAAAGGATGATTATATCAATAATGATAATGATAAAAATAATGACGATAATCATAATAATAATAATTATAATGTATAGAATTATGGTTATATCAATAATGATAATGATAATAATAATGATGATTATATCAATAATGATAATGATAATAGTAATCATGATAATGATAACAATAATGATGATAATGATAATAATAATGATGATAATTATAATGATGATAATGATGATAATAATGATGATAATAATACCAATGATGATGTATAAAATGATGATAATATCAATCATTATGATAACAATATCAGTATTAGATAATGATAAAAATAACAAAGATAGCAACACTGACAACAACGATGATACCCCCCCCCCCCCAAAAAAAAAGGAAAAACGATAAGAATAAGATGAGGAACAAGAAAATAAAAATGATTAGAAGCAAATATAAATAGTGAAAACAATAAAACAAATAAACATTCATACTTACAGCTGAGCACTTAAAGGTAACCATCACTTTCTTTATCACTCGTTTTACATCATTATCTTATTCGCATCTCAGTACATTAGTACGCAATCGCCACGCCTACGCCATCAGGCAAAAGCACATCCTACGCGTTCTCTCTCTCTCTCTCTCTCTCTCTCTCTCTCTCTCTATTACTCTTACTCTCTCTCCCTTTCTTTCTTTCTCACTCTCTCTCTCTTAATATATATCTATTTAACAATCTATCTATCTTTCTCCCCCTTCTCTCTCTCCCTCTCTATCTATCTGTCTATCTATCTATCTATCTCTCAATCTATCTATCTTTCTCTCTCTTTCTTTCTCTCCGTCTCCCTCTTGCTCCCTCATTCACCTCTCATCTCTCCTTCCCCCCCTCCCGTCTCTCTCTCTCTCTCTCTCTCTCTCTCTCTCTCTCTCTCTCTCTCTCTCTCTCTCTCTCTCTCTCTCTCTCTCTCTCTCTCTCTCTCTCTCTCTCTCTCTCTCTCTTTCGTCTCCACTCCCACCTAATCCAGCAATCAAAAGCACACCAGCCCTTCCTTCCCCCCTCCATCACTACCCCATCCCCCACCCCTCATCTCCCCCCATCCCCTCTCTCCATCCCCATCCCTCTCCCCATCCCCTCCCCTACGCCCCCACTCCCTACCCCCCACCCTCCGGTTTCTAAGATCCCGCTAATCATCTTAGAAAGCCCCGTAAACACCTGAGTGCACCTCCGCGCGGACTGGCACTCATTACGAGGCGACGATCGGTTGGAGGAGGGGCTCTGATGCTCCTTCAGGCACACTCGAGGGCGAGCTTCGCGGCGCACCTGTGCTAACGAGGAGGAGAAGGGGGGAGATGGAGGGGGGAGATGGAGGCGGAGGGGGGAAGGGATGTTGGGGAGGAGGGGGAAGAGGGGGAGTTGGAGGAAGGCTAGGATGAGGAAGAGAGGGTGGAAGGGAGTAGGAGAAGGGAGAAAGTGGAGGAGGAGGGAGAAAGAGGAGGAGGAGGGGAGTGGGAGATTGGGGAGGGAGAGGGGAAAGGGGAGGGAGATGGGGGAGGGAGAGGGGAAAGGGGAGGGAGAAGGGGGAGGGAGAGGGGAAAGGGGAGGGAGATGGGGGAGGGAGAGGGGAGGGAGAAAGGAGTAAAGGGGAGGTCTCTCGGGTATGCAAGGAAGGGGGGGGGGGGGTGAGAAACTAGTGATTCCTCCTTTGATGAAGCGACGTGTATTGAAGGTTCTTTGAAGGAGGGAGAGATAGATAGATAAATAGATAGATAGCTGGCGATTGATAGTTAGATAGAATAGATAGAGAAATAGAAAAAGGAAGGTAGTGAAGATAGTAATGATAATAATGATAGCAATGTTGCTAATAATGCTGATGATAGAAGTACGAATGATGATTATTGTAATGATAATGACAATAATAATAGTAATGATAACAACAATAATGATGATGAAATTGATAATAATGATAGTAACAATGAAGATGATAATGATGATGAAAATGATGTAATGCCAATAATGATAA
>BOPN01001437.1:102500-105000 GCA_017312705.2 Penaeus japonicus
CCTAATACTACACCCCTCCCCCTCCCCCCTTGCCCCCCCCCCCCATTTAAAAAGTCTAATATATAAATCTTGATAAAACGAGAACCAAATAAATCCGGAGCAAGTGCCAAGTTGAATTCCCGGAGGAAAGAGGATTGGCCGAGCATTTGAATCCCGGCTTTCTGTACGAATCAAAGGGCGCCGGATCTCCTCTCGGCCGTGTCATACGGCTTTCGGGCCATTAGACGAGAAGTCTGGCCTGTAATTCGAGGGCTCTCGACGCCAGAAAAGCTCCGCTGCGGCCTCCTGCCCTGATGAAATGACTGAGCACAAGAGGGTCGCGGCAATCCAGGTGGATCAGTAATGGCCCCGGCGGCACTGCGCGGCACTCCCTAAACCTTACAGGTGCCACTTGTCGGAGGCTGAACGTCGCTCCCTCCCAGGTCCTCGCCGCGGGGATCAAAAGAGGGCTGAGGATGCCACGGCGCGGAGGGTGGGCGGGGGCGAGCCAAGGGTGCTGGGCGGTGCACACACACACACACACACACACACACACATCGGAAAATAGACAAATAAATGGATAGACAGATAGATAGATAGACAGACAGATATATAGATAGACATAGATAGCTAGGAGATAGATACACAAAGAAGCATAATCATACTAAGAAATCGAGTGGCAGCGACACCCACTCTGCCCACAACCAACCCTCCAAAAAACAAGCGAGAGAGAGAGGGAGAGAGAGAGAGAGAGAGAGAGAGAGAGAGAGAGAGAGAGAGAGAGAGAGAGAGAGAGAGAGAGAGAGAGAGAGAGAGAGAGAGAGAGAAGAGAGAGAGAGAGAGAAGAAAGAAAGAAAGAAAATGAGAAGACGAAGAAGAAGAAGAATGGCTTGGGGTTGAAAGGACGTGACGCGCCCGTGCTGGTGATGGTCTGGGATATAAAAAAGACGGAAATTAGAAGATGAATTAGTCGCAAGGATGAAGAGGTCGCTAATGGGGCGTTGGCAATCGAAAGCACAAAAAAAAGAAGAAAGAGGAAGAAGAAGACTAGAGAACCGTGTAAAGCAAAGGGAGAAATTAGCAACACGAAGAGAGAAAAAGAGGTCATTTAAGCAGTAAAGGAAAGATCACAAGATGCTTGGCAGAACGAGAATAAACGAATGAGGTGGGAGAGAAACGAACAAAGAATAAAATCGCGTAAGGTGAGAGGGGGTGCAAGAGAGAGAGAGAGAGAGAGAGAGAGAGAGAGAGAGAGAGAGAGAGAGAAACAGAGAGACAGACAGAGAGAGAGAGAGAAAGAGAAAGAAAGAGAGAGAAAGAGAGAGCGTGTGATGACCTCCATGCCAGCGCACTTTAACAGAGAACCCCTTAAAACTAATATTACAGCTAAATTATGCGAACAACTTAAGCCATAATACACGAGAGTACTCATCTCCGAGTCATGGCCACACTCACCATTATGACTCACGGCCGCCACTCACCATTATGACTCATGGCTGATGCTTAGAAACTTCCTTGGGACCTTATTCGTTGTTATGGATGGAATTCCTTGTGATGATTATAGCTGTGATGACTGGGGATGTATGATGCAATGCAGGGTGAGATGACACATCATAAAATTAGATACAATGTGTTACAGTGATTGATATATCTTATCACTGTAGAATTAATAAAAGGAAAAATAATAGCAACAACATCAACATGAACATACAACAATGTTGAAGGTCATTGATTATGATAATGAACATGATAATCATAATTATAATAAAACCAGTAATAACATCAACAATAATGAAATATAGCAACATCAGCAATATCGATAATGATGATATTAATAATGATAATTTTAAATATGATAACGACAAAAATGATAATGATAAAGACAATGATAATGAAAATTGCAATAATAGTACTAGTAGTAATAATAATGATGTAGTAATAACAATAAGGATAATAATAGTAATGATGATAATGATAATGATCATAAAATGATGATGACATTGATATCAATAATGATACTACTACTACTAACAAAAAATATGATAAAAATGATAATGATAATAACGATGATAATGATGATAATAACAACAATGATAATAATGATAACATTGGTGATAGCGATAACAATATCAATAATGATAATGATAATAACAACAATGACAGTGGCAAAATAATAACAATAATAATGATGATAATGATAGTAATGATCTCAAGAACAACGATGAATAAAACAATAATGATAACAAAATAACCATATTGAGAATAATAATGTTGATAATGATGATAATAAGAATAACAATATTAATTAACATAATTATATTGATGACAGTATTAATTGTAATATTAATAATACTAATGTTACTGAAAATTATGATTGTGTTAATGACAGTAAGGATAATAATAACAGTAACAATGATAAAAGTAATGACGATAATGACACTGATATCAATAATCATAATAACGAGAATGATAACCATAATAACTATGATGATAATAATTATAATCACGATGATTATCATCA
>BOPN01001437.1:122500-125000 GCA_017312705.2 Penaeus japonicus
GTAACATTAATCTACAATCGGCGACAGGTCTGTTGATGTCCACAATTGGCTGAAGGCTCAACCCTCTCATTCATGTCTTCCTGTCGTCGACATGAGTTCCCCTCCTTCCCCTCCCCCCTCCTTCCCCCTCCCTCCCTCTGATTCCACTCCCTCACTCTCCTTTCCCCCTCCCTCCTTCTCTCTTCCCCTCCCTCCCTCTCCTCCCTCCCTCCCTCCCTCCCCCTCCCTCCCTCACTCCCTCCTTCCTCCCCTCCTTCTCTCTCCTTTCCCCTCCCCTTCCTTTTGCGTCTACTTGGCTGCATAAACAGCGATAATAAATCTGAATGGGGTCCATAGCACGCAAGCCATTCGGATGAAAATATGAAAGGAAAGAAAGAAAGGGGAGAAAGGTAAACATAACAGGTGCTGTTTGATCTTCGAGGCAGTTACTCGCCTTCACACACATGCATGCACACACACATACGCAAACGCACAGGCACACACAAAAACACATACAGACACGCATACACACACAAACACACACACACGCATACACGCAAACACAAACACACACACACACATAGACGCAAACACAAACACACACACATACACGCAAACACAAACACAAACACACACACACACACACAACCCACTCAACAAACACACACTATCCCCCCTACCCCCCACCCCCACCCCCCAGACACACACAAACCCCTTATACTTAAAAAAAAAAAAAAAAATCCCTCTTGAGACATCCTTGCATCTACCCCAACATACCTGACCACCTGCAACGTAATTAAAGTTAATATTTTTTTCTTCTCTTCAGGTCGTCTTGTGGCCACATTACGAGCTCCTTCCGTTTGTGCTTTGCTAAGAAGGGAGTGGGAAAGAATCGTGTGAATTATTACACTGAGGCGTCGCGATGAGGTGTGAGGGGAAGGGAAGGGAAGGGAAGGGAAGGGAAGGGAAGGGAAGGGGGGAGCGAGGGGTGGGATGAATGAGGACTTTTGAATGAGGAGACGAGAAGGATAGAGGGAGAGAGGGAGAGAGGGAGAGAGGGAAAGAAGGAGAGAGGGAGAGAGGGAGAGAAGGAGAGAGGGAGAGAGGGAGAGAAGGAGAGAAGGAGAGAGAAGGAGAGAGAGAGAGAGAGAGAGAGAGAGAGAGAGAGAGAGAGAGAGAGAGAGAGAGAGAGAGAGAGAGAGAGAGAGAGAGAGAGAGAGAGCGAGAGAGAAAGAGCAAGAGACATATTAATACTCAAGTAAATAGATGTAGACAGGGAGATAGACATATAGATTGATTGAGTACAAGGTAACGTGTAACGAAATAAAGAGGAAAGAGGGGAGGGAGAAGAGTGGAAAGGCGGTGTGGGGGGGGGGGGGGGAAAGGGGGGGTAATAAAGGAGGCGAAGAGGACGAGAAGGACATGGAGGACGAGGAAGACGGGGAAAAAGAGGGTGGATGATGACGAGGGAAAGAATGAAGGACGAGGGAAGAGAATGGAGCAAGAGGAGAACGAGAGGAAGGACGAGAAAAGGTGGACGACGAAGGAGGATAATGACGACTATGACGACGAAGGAGACTAAGAGGACGAAGAGAGGGGGTTAGTGGGTAGGGTGAGGGAAGTGAAGGAAGTGAGCGCGCGAAAGAAGGAGCCAAGAAGAAGGAGGAAGAGCCTGGCAGATGATTAACGCCAGCACGACCGGCGTCGTCGCTGGCGTGAATGAGAAACGACCCGGGTTGAATCAAGACGAGAATGTTGTTACGACGCGACAGGAAGAAAGAGCGAGTCGGTTGTTGCTGCCTGTTTTGATTATCATAATTCATTACGTCCCGCTTGCATTCCTCTCGCGGCGGCCTCGCGTCGGGGTCTACCTGGCTACGTCATCGCTCTGTTTTTGTTGTTTGTTGTTGTTGTTTTTGTTGTGTGGTTTGTTGTATGTTGGTGTGTGTGTGCGTGTGTGTGTGTGTGTGTGTTTGTGTGTGTGTTTTTTTTTTTTTTTTTTTTTTTGCTACGGTGAGGTTAATGGATTGTGGAGGAGGGTTGCGTTTTTGTTTTCCGCGTATGAGTGTGATGAAACACAATCAGGTAGTGTTTTATTTCGTTTTATGTTCACGCACATATATGTGCACGTACACACACACACACACACATACACACATCCACACACACACACACACACACACAGACACACAAACACAAACACACACACACACACACACACACACACACACACACACACACACACACACACACACACACACACACACACACACACACACACACACACACAAACACCCACACCAAAATCGCATACGAACACCTCAACACACAAAACGTACCCACACGCATTCATGTATACAGGAACACACAGCAACAAATGATGACAAGACTAAGTTACTCGTGTAGACAACAGTGTACACGAAGAATGCTCTAGAAGCTTAATGCTGGCGTCACCTTTGATAGAAAGACGTGATTATTGTAATAGCGGCCTTCCTGCCCGCAACATCATCTACACAATTCT
>BOPN01001437.1:130000-137500 GCA_017312705.2 Penaeus japonicus
GTAAGGAGGGAGGGGAGAGGGAGGGGGAGAGGGAGGGAAGGTAAGGAGGGAGGGGGGGAGGGAGGGAGAGTAAGGAGGGAGGGGGAGAGGGAGGGAGGATAAGGAGGGAGGGAGGGAGTAATGATGGAGGGGAGGGTAAGGAGGAGGGGTCGACGATAGGATATATGTTCTAGAAGTGATTATTCCATTACCAAGACGACAAAGCTGTCATTATGCGCATCCACCCCCCCCACCCCACTCTTTTGAACACAGACGCCTCAATTAATGCCTTATCTGTGACTGGCATTCTTTTCGGCATCATGCACCGCCTGATTCTCGTGAGTGTCGGCGCTGTCACTTTTCTCACTCGCATACAAATGCAACTACAAACAAACCATGAAAAAAACGAAAGAAATACAAAAGCAAAAAACTTTTCATATACACATTCAATAACAAAATAGTATAAGTGTACTCAGATTGGTAAATAATCAGACTCACGAAAAAAACGTATACAAATAATGAAGAAACGTGCAATACGTGCAATGGTAGGTTTGTTGAAGGATACTCTTTCGGTACATACAAGTGGCCTCCATTCTGTTTCATTTATTATAGATTTATCTATACGTTATATATCAATATTTATTTAGTATGTGTATTCAGATCAATATCTGTCTATTTATCTATCTACCCAGCCTTTACTCTCTCTCACCTTTTTTTTTTTTTTTATCTTTCTACCCACACAGATATACATGTTTATTTGTATATATATATATATATATATATATATATATATATATATATATATATATATATATATATATACATACACACACACACACACAGACACACACACACACACACACACACACACACACACACACACACACACATGTATATATATATATATATATATATATATATATATATATATATATATATATATATATATACATATATATATATATATATATATATATATATATATATATATATATATATATATTTACATACATATATTTATATAGGCTACACACACTCACTCATATCTATCTATCTACCCATACACACAAGTACACACACACGCACGCATTGATGTGTATGTGTGTATACATTATTTTTCTTCCCACAGCCCCCTTGTATTCCATCCCCCCGCCCCCCCCCATCCCGCGTACCTACCCTGTGTCTGTTTCTCTTCTCTCCCCCCCACCCCACCCCCACCCCCTCCATCCCTTTCCTCGCCAGCCAGGAGTGTCGCTCACTGTCAATTTAGCGTCCGTCAGCGCCCGTCTCCTCTGCGGACGCGCGGTGTCCCTCGCCCTGTCCGCACCTGGTTCGCGGATTTTCATCGGCTGCGGATAAGGGAATAATCGGGCCGCCCCTTCCGTTCCCCCTTCCCCCTCCCCCCTTCCTTTCCCCTTCCCCCTTCTCCCCTTCCGTTCCCCCTTCCCCTTCCCCCTTCCCCCCCTTCTCCCCTTTCCCCTTTTTAACCAAATTCCGCAACGGTTGTGGGTGTCGCTGAGCCTGGTGTAAGGATGGAGAAGGAGGGGGGGTAAGGCGGGATAGGGGGGTGGAGAAGGGGAGGAAGGTAGAGAAGGAGGAGGGAAAGGGAAAGGAGGGAAAGGGAGAGGAGGGAAAGGGAGAGGAGGGAAAGGGAAAAAAAAAAGAAGGGACAGAAAGTTGAGAAGGAGAGGAGAGAAGGGAAGGTGGGAATGAGAGAGGAGGGAGAGGGAGGAGAGGGGGAAAGGGGAGGAGAAGATACGAAAAGAGGAAGGGAGAGAGATAGAAGCACAAAGGGGATAATAAGAGAGAAATGTATAAAAGAGGAAGGAAGGAGAAATAGGGACAGGGAGAAGAAGAGAGAGAGAAAGAGAAGAAAAGAGAGGAAAGGGGAAGAAGAAACGAGGGAGGGAGAAAAAAAATGAAGGAAGAGGTTAACTAGTCGTGGTTTTTGAAAATAGATATAAACAAACAAACAAATGTCTCCTGACGACAATGCTTGGTGTTTGTGGTTGAGACTTGTGGTTGCCGTTGGTTGCTGGTGCTTTTGTGGTTCGTGGTTCAAGCTATATTGCGGTTCCCTCTTGTTACGGCGCTGACTGTGATGATTATTAGTGGTGATTTGAGAATAGGGAGGCTGTCATTAATCTTGCGGCTTGACTTGTCCTTCGTGGTGTTGTTCGTCGTAAAAATTGTGTCTCTCTTTCTCTCTCTCGTTCTCACTCACATGAACTCACACACACTCTCTCTCTCACTCTTACACACATACACACTCTCTCTCTCTCACATAAACTCTTTCTCTCTCACTCTCTCTCACACACACTCATAAACTCTCTCTCTCACACACACACTCTCTCTCTTTCTCTCACACACACATAAACTCTCTCTCTCACTCCCTTCTCTCTCTATATCTCTCATAGACACACACACTCCCTATCTCTCAGAAGAAAAAAAAAAAAAAAAAAACGAAAAAAAAACATCATCTTCAATAGTGACATTTCACATAACTCAAAAAAATGAGTAAAGTGATCGATAAAGACGTGTCGCCGCGTTTCATGAAGCGTCGCATGAACTAAGAGACTGCAAACAGAGCGTACTGTCAGCGCCTCCTTCAGATCTGCTCGCGGCGGCGGCTTTGGTGTCTGGGAGAGGGGCGGTCTGTGTGCGTCCGTGCGACAGAGAGGGGGAGAGAAAGGGAGAGAGAGAGAGAGTAAGAGTGAGAGAGAGAGAGAGAGAGAGAGTGAAAGATGGAGAGAAAGAGGGAGAGAGTGAGAGAGAGAGAGTGAGAGAGAAAGAAAGAGAGAGAGAGAGTAAGAGAGAGAGAGAGAGAGAGAGAGAGAGAAAGAGAGAGAAAGAGTAAAAGAGAAAGGGAGAGAGGGAGAGAGAAAGAAAGAGTAAGAGAGAGATAGAGAGAGAGAGAGTAAGATAGATAGAGAGAGAGAGTAAGAGAGAGAGAGAGTAAGAGAGAGAGAGAGAGAGAGAGAGAGAGAGAGAGAGAGAGAGAGAGAGAGTAAGAGAGAGAGAGAGAGAGAGAGAGAGAGAGAGAGAGAGAGAGAGAGTAAGAGAGAGAGAGAGAGAGAGTAAGAGAGAGATAGAGAGAGAGAGTCAGAGAGAGAGATATAGAGAGAGAGTAAGAGAGAGAGAGAGAGAAGCACACAAGCATGTGTACACGTGTTTACGTGCACAAGTAATGTCTGTCTATGACGGTATATCTGTTTTTGTTTCTGTTTGCACATGTGTGATTATAGACTCAGCCAACAACCACAATTTCTTTATTTGTAATCACATTAATTCGCTTATTACATATGTTGACACCATCCATCAGAGTAGGGCGTCCATTCATCTATCATCAATCATCAATCTATCGTCAATGCCTCATCAATCACAGCGGCTCGACGGGGCAGGCGTAGCGAGCTCAAAATTCATTGAACATCGCACATTTTCCCCCTCTTAAAATTTATGTTTTAACACATTACAAATTGATTAAAAAAACACCTGAATCTATATCCTTTCATTTCCACGAAACATGACAATAGAAAATTATTCATCAGGCCTCCCATTCCCCCTTTCAGATGAAAAAAAGGGAATAGATGTCCGTGAAATAAAAGCAATTTACCTGCGGTCTCTAACACAGTTACGTCGAGTTCGTAGCAAGATTTCCGTAACGCTAACCTTCTCTCTCCACTGAAACAAAAAACAAAAAAGAAACGAATAAAAGAAGAAGGAAAACAAAAAACACGAAAGAAAAAGAGAAAGGGAGGAAACAAGAAAAAGATACCCACTCATTACTATCTGATTTTCATTTCGACGCCCCTTTTTCTCCGTCCGAGACGCGACAGCAAATAAGCATCTCTGTGAAATTTACACCAATGGAGTCCACATTGTGTCGCAGGTATTTACGGCCAACAGTGATCAAAATAAGTGTGTAATTGTTTTTTTTTATTCTCTCTCCTTTTTTTTTCTTTTTCTTCTACGGTTTTGATTGTCGTAGAAATTACATCGTCGGGGATTGGCGGGCGGAGTGCTTCACAAAAGGCGAAACTGTCTCGACTCAGTGACTAAAACCCATTAGTCATGAACCAGTAATGAACTCGGCGTTGTTCCCTGGCTATTATCCCCCACCAAATAACAGCCGTTGCATTGTTTGTTATGATAATATATAACGCCAGTTCTTATGACTTGTAAAACACGATTATACATATCACATAGTGCGGCTCCAAATGCATGTGTGGATTTTTCAGTAATAACGGAGTGATTGAAATTCAAATAAATTACCCTGCAGCTGTTATCAGCCCGGTTTCATTTGGTGTCGCGGATAAATATGGCGACATTGTCATTGCAGCTGTATTATTTTGTCTGAAACATGTGGTTATTCGCTATGATAATGGTATTGTTTTTATACATAAATGCTCATCTGTATATTTGTGTATATGTGCGTGCTATTGACTGTTATTGCTGTATGGATGTTCCTGAAATGATATGCAAACGGAATGGGAGGTGCGGATAGGGACTCGTTCGGATCAACGCACGCACGCATGCACACACACACACACACACACACACACACACACACACACACACACACACGCAGAAACGCACACACATACAAACATGCGACACACAAGTGCATGAAACACATCCAATATGCTCTTTGAGTCGGTCTTATCAAAGACAGTTAAAACACACGTGCGTGTATATGAATTTATTTATTTAAAAGAAAATGAAAGAAACTGAATCGTAGTATAACACTGAAGTGCGATAAGAATATAACTTTAGAGTTCCATATTTACGTTAAAACTTACTTAAACTACTTCCATACATGCATTACAATATACACACACACACACACACACACACACACACACACACACACACACACACACACACATATATATATATATATATATATATATATATATATGTATACACACATCTATATATATTTATATGTGTATTTTATGTATGTGTACATATCTATCTATCCATGCATAAACATATTGCATCTATCTTTAAACTCTCTCTCTTTTCTGTTTCTCTCTAACCTGTGTTTGGATATTACGAGTCTATGTATGTGTTTTTTAACTTCAACATGATTACATATTACAGTCTTAGTAGATGGCTGCTGACTAACTAGCTCACCTGTTCCTTCGCTACTGCCTTTTACCAAACTTTTTAACTTAGTTTCTGACTTTTTTTTCTTTCTTTTTTAACTAGCTTGAATGTTCACTCGATGTAGTCTTTCTTTCTAATCTTTATAACTTAGCTTCTAATCTTTTGAATTACCTCGGCTGTTCTGTTTGACTATGCCTTTTTTTTTCTTTACCTAGTTCCTTAACCTTTGTTCAATACCCAAGATATTTCTAGCCAGAAAACTTCAGCTCTCGCATTACGGCGGAGCACAATGTTCTCTAGAGTTTTTTTTTTTCTTTTTTTCATTTGTGAGTGAGGAAGTCCTGGCTACTGTAGCTGGTTTCTAGAGTTGAAGTTGGGAACTGATGCAGTTGGTATGTATTCTCACTACTTGATGTACTTAAAGTATAGATTGTGAACACATACACACACACACACACACATATACACATAAGCGCACGCGCATATATATATATATATATATATATATATATATATATATATATATATATATATATATATATATATATATATATATATATATATATATATATATATTGATATATGTATATATATATAATATATATATATATATATATATATATATATATATATATACATATGCATATATATATGTGTGTGTGTGTGTGTGTGTGTGTGTAAGTAGGTATGTATATGTATGCTCAGTATATATATTGATGAGAGAGAGAAAGAGAATGAGTAAGAGAGAGAGAGTGAGGGAGTGAGAGAGAGAGAGATAGAGATAGAGAGAGAGAGAGAGAGAGAGAACGAGAGAGAGAGAGAGAGAGAGAGAGAGAGAGAGAGAGAGAGAGAGAGAGAGAGAGAGAGAGAGAGAGAGAGTGAGAGCGAGAGAGAAAGCGAGAGCGAGAGAGAGCGAAACACATAAGTCAACAACACCGTTTTGACGCCATGAATCTTAAAGGACCGAAACAGATCAATCTCGTGGCGTTGACGTAAAGGGTGGGGGCGTTACAGACCTTGTACCCGGGAGACTGGGGTGGGAGAGAGAGAAAAAAAAAGAGAGAGAGAGGGAGGGAAGTAGAGAGAGAGAGAGAGAGAGAGAGAGAGAAAGGGAAAGAGAGAAAGAGAATGATAAAGAAGAGAGAGAGAGTGGGGGAGAGAGAGAGAAAGGGAAAGAGAGAGAGAGAATGAAAAATCAGGGGGGGAAATCTGGTTGCGTAATGCATCACTCATGCATCTGTCTCCGTCTTCAACTTTTGACCTTTCACTACGGCGCTCTGGTTATTGTCTTTGTTCATTTTGTTAACGGCGTTGTATTGATTTAAGATGAGAAAGAGAGAGAGAGAGAGAGAGAGAGAGAGAGAGAGAGAGAGAGAGAGAGGGAGAGAGAGAGGAACGGAAGTAAAATAAAAGCTGGAGGCAGTACACACATCCACCATAACTGCCACAAGTCGAAACATGGCTTGACTGACCATGACACACTGACGATGATGGATTGCAGAACTCGCTCGTTCCTGCAACCTTCTGTTTCACCCCCTACCCCCTTCCCCTTCCCCTATCTCCGCCAGAACCACGCCTTTACCTGCCGTGACCACGCCCACTCGACTGAATCCCCTGCTGTGGTTACGCCCATTCCTTGTCTCGGTCACTGATATATCCAGTCCCCCCCTCCCCCCCGTCACTGTAAACAACAGCTTGGATTGCATCTCTGTATGAACTCTAGTGACAGGTGAGTTATGATGCACGATGCATAATACCCGTGATTACTCGTGTAGAAAATGCTCACTCGTACATAGGTCAAGATGATTACGCGAAAACGGGAGTCGTGTCAGCGTGTCACCACCTATGTCATGTCACGTGAGATCTCTTGACCTTTGGTGACCCTACTCCTGTTGCTCTGTTGGTAGAAGAGAGCTTTCCAACCTCGGTGTGAATCGTGTGCTATTTGGGGTTATGTTTTCACTGAGGAAATGGATACCGACAGCCCATGGTTTACCTTATATAACTAACCCCAACTTTAAACTTGCAGGGGGAGTGTAAAGTGATATTAAAACTATATGTATTGTTTGGTTCATAAGGTACTTATAAACTACTATTCAAGTCGCTACTTTACTTACTAAGGGAATAGGAATTTTCGTGGGGGGAGGGGGGGTCCCTTGAAAAAAAATTAAGGATTTCTCAGATTTTGATTTAAATGTTAATGCATGTTGTTGTTGTTGTTGTTGTTAGTTTTACAGAAGTCTTCATTTAATAAAGAAGACTAAAACATGATATTTTAAAATTAGTTACGTGAAAATATGAGGGGTATGGGGCGAGGAGGAGGGGGGGGGGGTAGAGGCAAGGGTCACCTACTAGATTTAAAGAATAACTGAATCATCTGGTTTCAGATATTCATACGTACCGATGGATATT
>BOPN01001437.1:175000-177500 GCA_017312705.2 Penaeus japonicus
GATTTGTGGGGAAGGAGGGATGGGGGGAGGGATGGAGAGAGAGAGGGGAGGGGTGGGGGATTTGTGGGGAGGGAAGGATGGGGGAAAGGGTGAGGGTATTGTAGGGAGGAGAGTGGAGAGGGACGGGATTGGGGAAAGTGAGAAGGGAAGGGGAATGAGAGAGAGACGGAGGGAGTGAGGGGGACATTTGGGGATTGGAGTGTAGTGGAAGAGGGAGGGAATGGGAGGGAAAAATGGTTGAGAGGTGAGGAGGGAGGGGAGGACGGGGAGGGGTTAAGAGGAGGGGAACACGAAACTAAGCGACAGATGGAACACGAAGGTGGCGGGTCCAGAGAGAAATTTAAATACATAATAAGGAATACATCAAATGATATTAATGAAATTAAAAATGAAGACTAAAAAACGGAATAAGAGAGAGAGAGAGAGAGAGAGAGAGAGAGAGAGAAAGAGAAGAGAAGAGAGAGAGAGAAAGTCGACAGGAAGTAAATTGCTAGTGACTGATGGGTATCCCGCTAACAAAGCGCAGAAGAATATTAGCACTAACATGCCTCACAGCTCGGGGAAAAGGTGAAAGCTGCCCCCGTCATAATTCTTCCTTGCACTGTGCCCTAAAGCGTATAAATATTATTTACCAAGTTGCTATTTTGATCGAGTACCTTCCAAAAGTCTCTGTATAAGCAATTCTTCACCAAGACAAATGTATAACGTGCACAATCCTGAGAAGAATTCTAATATCCTATGTAAAAAAAATATATAACGTAAATATGAAACTAATCCCAGTCTGTAAAATTTATTCCCGACGTACATAACCCGATGTTTGAGAAATCGCCGGCCATTAAGAGCCAAATGATCACGAACAAAAGGTATAAACACGCTTGATTTGGCTTCCCCGCATGAAAGGACCATACACCTGCGCTCAAAATGGCATTAGAAGAGTGACAAAAAAAAAAAAAAAAAAAAAAAGGCGAACCATATACAGTGGCAACGACTACATCAGAAGTGCTTGGCTCCTTAACTGTCAACACGACACCCACTCCGAGGCACCGTGACGCCGTGCTATTCAACCCTCTCTCCCTCCTCCCTCACTCTTCTTTCTCTCCCTCCTCTTACTTCTTACTTCACCGTCAGCCCTCTCCTCCTCCTCTTTCCTCCTTTTTCTCCCTTACTCTCCCTCTCTTCTTCTTCATCCTCACCTCTCTCCCTTCCCTCCTTCCTCTTACTCCTTCCTTCATCGTGGCCCTCCTCTGTCTCCTCCTCCTTCCCCTTTCTCCCTCACTCCCATACCCCCCACCCCTACCCCCCGCGCCCTCCTTCTCCTCCTCCTCCTCTTCGGGTTAGCTAAGGTGTTGTGTTCACAGTGGTGGTAAAATGGTGTCTACGAAAGAAGTGTCAGGCTGTCATTTCGTGTCGGCAAATATCAATTTAACCCGCTCTATACCACCACGAAAATTGAGACCCGTCAGAAGCTGGGGAGTGTGGCGAAGGCGGGCAGGATTTCGACCCTCGGTACTGGCGAAACAAGGCGGGGAATCCTTTGATGTTTACTCAGTGTGATTAAGACTCTCGTTTGGAAAACTGGCCCTTACGCAGCGGGGAAACAACGTCGAAAACTCCGCTCGTAGGACAGGTCATGCGATAATTCCCGGAGACATGCAAGCCTGTCACTCATCTTGGAGAGTGAGATTCCAGGAGAACGTTCTAAAAAGAGAAATGTTAAGGGATTAAAATCCGGCTCATGCCTTTGCTCTTAATGTGAGAGGTTATTGAACGTGTCAATCACGCATCGGATTTACGGCTTGATTAACACTATCACTCGCTTGCAACAATAACCTGCAACCGTCAAACAAAGGCGATAAATAAAGATGCAAATCACCATTATTTTATGCTCCGGCAGTCTCTATCACCCGTTTTCTATGAGCATTAATTGGTCTGTCACGGCAGGTAATACTATGCTATTATCCAGTATACCCTGTACCCGGGATATCTTGTGATGCAGAACGTAATGAGTTGAAGGCAAAAAACAGCTAACCGTCACCTCGTTTACGGTCGAATTTCACTACGGTTATTCCGCACTATTCAGCTCTACGTCCCAACATGTAAAAAGTGCATTTGTCATCCAGTGTGTTTTATTCAGGAAAGAAATGGAACTCGTTTGTTAATAATAATATTGTGATTACGCATCATAAACTGCAATTTCATAACCTTAATGCAGTAGAATTAACATCGATAATGCATTTGCAACGATATGTTTGCATTTTGCTTTCCTTTGTCTGGCATACGAAGAGTGACAAGAGACCACAAAGGGAATGAACACGCACACAAACACACACACAGACACACATACACACACACACATACACAAACACACACGTACACAGTGTCAATTTAAAAAACAAACACAGCTTTTGTGTCGCCATACAAGACCAATGGAGCAGATAAAAGGAATATGGTCATCAGGTTAACCTATGATAATATGCAGAAGTGTACAAGTCTGCCATCT